>APFE031531205.1:26507-57032 GCA_000404065.3 Pinus taeda
TCCAATATGTCCAAGCCTTTGATGCCACAACATGGTATTCTCTCCAGAGACCACTAGATTTTCTGCTCCATTTTCAGGAACCATAGAACTATTGCACCTGTCAACAATAGTGCTACCTTGCAACTGGTACAAAGTTCCAATCCGAACTCCCCGGATCAATACCAGTGCTCCTCGAACCATCTTGCAGGTATCCTTCTCGAACACTGTCTTTACACCTGCATCATCCAACTTGCTTACAGAAATCAGATTTCTGGCCAACGCAGGAATATCCAGAACACCCGGAAGGGTTCTAACCCTTCCACCTTGCAACTTCAACTTTACTTTTCCGCGACCAATGATTCTAGCCTTCCTATCATCTTCTAAGAAGACATCACCACCATCATATTTCTCATACTCGCAGAACCACTCTCTATGGGGAGTGAAGTGAAAGGAGCACCTGAGTCAATCAACCATGCCTCATGATCTACATGTGTACTTGAAGAAGCCAAGTACACATCCCCACCTTCATCTGAGGTGGTTTTCGCCTCTGCAGAAGGAGCATCATCAGATCCCTTTCCTTTATCAGGAGCTTTAGATTTACACTCCCTTCTGAAGTGCCCTTCCTTTCCGCATTTCCAGCACACCACCTTTATAGGTTTTCCTGGAGATTTAGATCTCCCTCTAGATTTAGATCTCCCACTCGATGACTTATTTTTGTTTCTGTTCTGGGACGTCCTCGTACAGACAAGGCATCACCATTCTGGTTGTCCATATTTTTCCGTCTCATCTCCTCCGTCATAAGGTTGAGACTATTTCATTAAACTGCAAAGCAGTTGCATTGCTACCTATTACTAACCAGACTATCCCACGAGTCTGGTAGAGAACACAATAGACTGATGCACTTATCTTCATCTGAGATTTTAATATCAACAGATGATAACTGACTTACCACAGTATTAAATTCATTGAGATGCTCTGTCACCGAGTCTCCATCTTTCATTCTCAGGTTATACATCTTTTTCCGTAGGAATAGTTTATTCACTAGAGACTTAGATTGGTACAAAGTCCCTAACTTGTCCCACAGAACCTTCACCGTAGCTTCCCCTGATACATTCAACAATACTGAATCTGAGCACACAATCGTATTGTGCTCTTTTCCTTCCGATCCAACTTCTTCCATTCTTCATCGGTCACTCCCGTTGGTTTAGTACCCGGATCTACCGCGATCCACTGATCTTTATCCACCAACAGATCCTCCATCTTGAGTTTCCACAACTCAAAACTCTGACCATTGAACTTCTCAATCTCTATCTTTCCGCTGCTCGCCATCTTCTTTCACCACCAGAATCGATCTCGCAGATCTCCCACTGAACAGGGTCTACCACAGGCCTGAGCGAAACCCCTCAGCAACAAAGGCGTCCCCTTGAAGCCAAAATAGCTCTGATACCAAATGTAGGTTTTAACCCCATACAGAAATTACCTGCATACGATTTCTAAAACAAAGAAAATAAACATGCGAGAGAATAACACATAAAACACATATACACAGAGATTTCCCATTGGATCCCAAAACTGGGACTACCAGCTTGGTTTTTCATTATGTTCCTTTCAATGTTACAATACATATTTATACATGCTGAAGCATCAAATACCATGGACCGAAAACCATCGTGTCCAAAACCATGGACAGAAAACCATAGGTAGGTTCGCCCAACCTAATATAGGGTCTAAAAAAAAATATTTCCCGGGGCACTGCACCAGATCCCGTAGAGGGGGCCTACCCGCTCCCCTCAAACCCCCCCGGCGGAACGAAGGGGGGGCTTCGCCCCCCCTCTAACCCCCCGGTTCACTATGTACATTAGTCGTGGAAAGAATATAACACAACCCAACAAAAGGACTCTTAAAACTACTATCTACTTAATTACAAAACTAAAACTTAAATGAGAAAATGGAATGGTAGTGATCTGTAACAAACTGAGAATCAAACACTGAAAACAAAACTACTTCTGTTGTCTAGTCTACCTGTAAAATTATAGTCTTAGTGAACTACTGCAATTAAAATAAAGGAAAGAAACAAGAATGAAACTGCAACTATTCTATTTGTGAAAGAAAAACTAAATGAAGTACTATTATCACTCTACTATATAATTGAGGGAGAAATTAACTCCTTATGATAACAACATTTGAGAGATTCCATTCTTCATCATTCTAAAAGAAGTAAATATGAAAATGCAAGTAAAAACTCAATCATTAGTAAGGCATTCCACCACTTAGTCTTAGGTTCAACCGTCAACAAAGGGCTTTGGGAAATATCTATTCAAATCATGAGTTACTTAAATTGACAAGAAAATGGCATTAAGCTATCTAACTCTAAACTAATGAACAACAAGTAATCTCATTCATAAACACAACATTTCACCATTTTGAAGATTAATCATCAACAAAAGGCTCTGAAAATATTTTCTTATATCATGAGTGACTACACTAAGAAGAAAAAGGTACTAGAAAACAAGAAATTTCACTCATAAACTCCATATTTCACCATTTAGTTTGAGGATCAACCATCAACGAAAGGCTTTGGAAACATTCATCTATGTAATGAGTGACTATCCTAATAAGAAAAAGGCATGAAACAACTTAAATTTAAAAACTAAAAACTAAGGAATAGTAGAACAAATAAGTCTAATGATGATACTGACAACAATTTAAAAACTACAGTTAAAAAGCTGGAGAGTAAGGGAAACTAAAGAACTACTTCTACACTGGAATGCACCTATCTGAGTTAGTTGAAACAATTGATAATGAACGTGATGTTAGAAATGATTATGAACATAATAAAAACAAAATAAATGTACAACTGAATGAAGGAAGACAACAAATGAAAATGTACAGAAATAAAAAGTAACCTCGACCACGAGGGGTCCTCTGCAAGGTCTAGGACTAGCAATGCAGAATCACTTCACATGCTTCAGGCATCCATATAAGAAAAAAAAAACTTTTTTGTATTAAAAATAGAGTACTGAATGTCTCATGCTACAAGTGGAAATTTCACTACTTCATCATCAAAAACATTAACTAGTTCTATGTCCCAAAGATTGATATTTATAGGAAAAATTCACAATAGTTTTAAGAGAAACGTCTTCTATATCAGACACGTGAACAGACAGTGTATCCAGATATTTAGTCTTTTGTTGGCTTGAATAGTAAATCTATGAATAGTGGCTATTAGATACTGGTTATATAGGTGGCAAACAACATCCTCAGCTTTGGGAACATGCCTTGGATTCAGTTGTTGTAGGTTTTCTCTATTGACTCCCCTTTGACTGGGTCTTTCTCATCGACTTTGATCAAATGGATAGGACACCATCCATGTACTGACATTTTCGTAGCTACCCATATGGTTCATTTCTTCTCTTGACACCTGTAACCTACAAAAGTATGGAGATCGTTGTAGAATGTTCGGTTAGCTGCAGAATGTGGCTACGTTCCGTAGCTTAAAAACAAAACCCTATCCAAATAACACACATAATAATATAATTTGAAAACCATTGAAATGGATTCCTGGGAGCAACATGCAATGGATTTTTATGGTTTACGATGCAATGGCATGGGAAAACAAAGGAAGAAGGATGAAGAAATTGCTTAAGAAAGAGGCATTTTTGGAACTCAACAAATGTGTAGCAAACTTCCTATTCAAGTTCCAATTTATTGTCCCAATGAACAAGATATCATTAATTACTCATTTATGCATACAAATTTCAGTAGACATATATACCAAGAATAATCAAAAACATAATTGCAATTATCAAATTAAATGGTGTCTTAAATGTACTTAACAATTCAAGAATGAAACATGTTAATGAGTCCCATATGCACAACATGTTCTCCATACACCTTTGGTGGTAACCATTTCATCATAGGGTCTACAATCATTAATTTTCTTGATTTTATCAATTGTCACCCAGTGATTTTGAACACATTCTTTAACAACAATGTACTTTATGTTAGTGTATTTGTTTGAGGTACTATTCTTATTGTTTTTAGCAAAGTGAACTGCGACAAAATTATCACAATAAATCATTATTGGCCTAGAGATGGATCCTACAACTTGAAGCCATATGATCAACTTTCATAACCATAAATCTGCTACCCTCATAACATGCTATATACTCTACCTCCATAGTGGAAGAAGAAGTCGATTTTTTTTTCTTGCTTCCCCATGAGATGAAACCTTTTACAAGCAGGAAGACATATCCGAATGTAAACTTTCTAGAGTTGATACATCCTCTATAGTTTGAGTCTCAATACCAAATCACTAAATGGTGTGATTATCTATATGTAAGCATGTAGTCATTTGTACCTTGTAGATAACATATAATTTTCTTTGTAGTACTCTGATGATCATGCCTAGATTACTTTTATATCTACTACTAACATTGCAATTTCAAACCCAATATCTAGTCTCTTCCATAGCTAAGCATACATCAGACTTCCAACTGTAAATGCATAAGGAATTATCTTCACCTTTTCCATTTGAAATCATTTTTTGGACATTGATTAAGAAAAAACTTATCACCTTTAACGAAGAATTCCATATTAGGTGAAGAGTGTTTCATATGAAATATTTCTATAACTTTATTAATGTAGGAATTTTGAGAAAATCCTAATATCCCTTGGGATCTGTCTTTGTGAATATCTATGCTAATGACAAAAGAGGCTTCAACCATATCCATGATATCAAAGTTATGTTTCAAAATTGTTTAAGCTAGTGTAGAAATCCCAAATCTTTAGTAGAATATCATCCACATATAAGACTAAGAATATAAATTTGTTCCCACTAACCTTAATGGCATATACATTGATTCATTATATTCTCCATATAACGGAACGAAGAAAATACTTTTCTAAACCTAAATATCAATGGTGTGAAGCTTGTTTTAGCCCAGACATGGAATTTTTGAGTTTACAAACCAATTTCTTTTCTTGACTAAAGAAAAACATAGATTGAATCATGTAGACCCCTTCCTTTAAATTCCCTTTGAAAAAAGTTTTTTCCACATCCATTTGATACGAATCTATATCAAAATGAGCTACTAATTCCATGATTATTCGAAGTGAGTCCTTTGTATAAATTGGAGCAAAGATTTCATGGTAATCAATAACTTCAATATGAGTCAGTAGTTTTGCCATAAATCTAGATTTGTACCATTATATATCAATAGATGATTCATTTATGATTTTAGAGACCCATTTATAGCCAATGGCTTTGGATTCCTTAGGAAAATCATCCAAATCTCAATAAAAATTCTTAGCCATTGAATTCAACTCTTCTAACATATCATTGCGCTAGATCTTGGAGTTTCTTTCACTCATGGCTTGTGAAAATGAGATTGGATCTTCCTCAATTGGAATGCCTTGGTTAGAATCTTGCAGGTACACAACATAATCATAAGGGTTTGCAAGTTTCTTTAGTCTTGAGGATCCTTTTAATCCTATCTCTTCGTTGACATTTTGTTGTATTTAAAAAATATGTTCATTAAGAAATTGGTCCTCATGGGGTGGAATTTCATTAGTTTTTTGTTCTTCCCTAATGGAAAATTTTGAATTCTTTTAAGGTAGAATTAACCAATCCATATTTGTAGGTATAATAATTGAATCTTGAATTTCATCAAAAATTAATTTTTGAGGTTGCTCACTCCCACTAATTTCATTATACTCAAGAATCCTTGCATTTATTACTTCAATGATATTAGGTGTATGGGAAGGACAATAAAACTTAAATCCCATGGACATTTTTACATGACCAATGAAAAAAACATTAGTTGTATTTAAATCCAACATTTTCTCTAGTGGATTATATATCCTAACCTCAACATGACAGCCGCATATGTGTACATAATGTTGAAGTACTTTTAGGAACTACCTTAGTTGGAACCTTGTTTAGGATATATACAATAAGTTTTAAAACCTCACTCTAAAATAGATAATGAGATAATATAATTTCTAGTCATACTCCTCACCATGTCCATTAGAGTATGACTTTTCCTTCTAGCTACACCATTTTGATGTGGTGAGTTAGGCATTGTGTATTGAGCAACAATATCTTGTTCTTTAAGAAAGTTTGCAAATGGGCCTAGTTTTTTTCCTATATCCATGTTCCTTCCATAATGCCTTTCACCTCTTTCTAGTTTCAAGATTTTAATTAATTTTTAATTTTATTTCTCTACCTATACCTTATCTATTTTGAAAGCATCTAGCTCCCTACTTTTCCCCAATAGAAGATAGAGATACATAAATCACATGTGATCATTTATAAATGAGATGAAGTATTTCTAACCATTTAGACATGGAGTCAAAAATGGTCCACATATATTGGTATGTATGGTTTCTAATATTCATGAAGTCCTTTTGACACCTTTCTTGGTTTTGTTGGTCTTATTTCCCTTTATAAAATCCACACGAACACCAAAATCAAAGAAATCAAGAGTCTCAAGGACTCTATAATTTATTAATATTCTAATTCTCTCTATGGAGATGAGTCCCAATATCTTGTGTCAATGCATGGAGGATATTTCATTCATAACACCACAATTAACTCTGACATTCCCATGGGGGGTTAAAAAATTGGAATCAAAAGAAGGGTTTAAATGGAGTCTATTCAAACCATCAACAAGTGTTACATCAACAACAACAACTATGTCTTTGATAAGATTAAAATTAGAATCAGTAAAATTGAATCCAAACCCATGAGGAACAGGTATAGAGGCTTAAATAAGACTGTTAATATTAAAATTAGAATCCGTAAAATTGAATCTAAACCCATGGGGAACAAGTATAGAGGCTTAAATAAGATTCTTAGAGAAAGGAATATAAAATGTCCTTTCAAGATTTAAAACAAAGCCAAATTTTCGGATAATTCTAAAGGCCCAAACTTATTTCACACTTGCACTCATCTTGTTTTTTGAATAGATGAGAATTAATATTCTATTGGTTTCATTTGGTTAATTAAACCCTGTATTACACTGGCAATATGGATTGTAGAACGAGAGTCATTCCACCAAGAATTACGAAAAACAATTAGATTCATAACACACTAAAGAAATGAGATTACCTTTATTTTCAAGCCAAGCTTTATATTTGGGTCACTTTTTCTTGATGTCTCCTTTATTTTTATAGAAAAATCATTTCATGGTATCCTTATTGTCAACTTTACCAATTTCCACCTTCTTATGCTTTTTCTAAGTGATCACCCTTTCCTTTTCCTAAGCATTCCTTCCCATTAGTCACTAGATGAGCACTTTCTACTTTCTCCTACTTCAATCTCCCTTCCTCTTAAACACACATGGTCAATAGTTCATTAATTAAATATTTCTCCTTATGCATGCTATACATAGTCTTAAATGGCGCATATTATATAGGAAAGGAGTCAAGTACGAATTGAACAAGGAAATAATATAAGAATGTGACACTTTCAATTGAGGGGTTGTATTTCTCATTTTCATAATATGTTTATGTACTTTATTATTACTAACAAGCTTCATTAATGATATTTTGTGCATTAGGGTGCTAGCTAGTCCATTTTTGGAAATCATATATTATTTTTCAACAACATTAATGAATTTTGTAACTATCTCCCCCCACATTCACCCAAGCTAATCATTGCACTAAGGTAAATATGTGGAAAATATTTACTATGATATGATTCAACCTCCTAGATCACCCTAAGGAAGTGGAATCGACAAACAAAATGTTACTGATCTTCCTCAAGTAATACAGGAACCCCAAGGGCTACACCACCTTTCCAGGTGTCCAAACCCTAAGTTAACTTCCATTTTCACTGATCTGGACTGCAAGTCACTTGCACAAGCCTGCATCCATGTGATTGTAGGCCTCCAGTTGCATGCATAACGATTGCAAGGGTGAAACTATAGTCTTTTTCAGCTAGTTCTATGCCTGAGACCCTGAACTTTGTGCCACCTTTTTAGGAATAGAATCTAGGTCATTTCCCAATACTTGATGAAACCTTTTACAATAATAAATGACAGAAAAACAAATATTCTAACACAAAAATTGATCAAGTACTTGACCTAACCAAGCCTAACCATGATAGACATTTCTTCAAACACATTATAAACATGTAATCTACAAGTCATAATTACATATATGAACATAGTGATCTCATACTTATATGAGAATCATCAAGAAGGTCTAATATTGACTCATAATAGCTGCAATAACCTCTATTAGGTAACACATTCAATAACTACTCATTTACCAATCAAATCATGTCAAGAGGCATAGAAAATATACATCATATAATCAAAATATAACTAGCATATAAACCAACAAATAACCAACATATAAACCATGGAAACTTAGCCATAATATCACCATAATAATCAATACACATGCTCATGGATCACAATAGAAAATACCTCTTATTAACATATGAAAATTCCAATGAAGTCAGGAAATTCCATGTACCACCCAACCATAGATAGGGTTGAACCAATTCTTTCTTTCAGCCAATCACCCCCTCGCATATTCCAAGCATGAATGTGGGACTTACAACAAAAGAACCAAGGTTCCTTAAGCTTTACTGCAATCCTTCCAAGGGGGACCACCCCACTTAGTTTTCAAACCATCCGGCAATCCAACCCAAACAAATAGGAGAAACCCCATCACACCTCAACTATCTGGAAATGGTAAGGTAAGGCTGAAAACCACTATCACACCTACAAGTAATTTTGTTATAGCCGCTTGATCCAAATATTCCTTTCCTGATCTTTGCTTCCCTTTCATTTATTATCCTTCATTTACCTTTCTTTCCTTAATCCTAGAGTGCTTCAAGAATTATCGAAGTGTGTGAGAGATAGAATGGAGAGAGAGCTCCACCCAAGAACTATCAAGAGTCCATGAACCAATCCTTATAAGTATTTTTATTAATGAGGCCTCTATTTTCTTCATTTTCCATTATTTCTACTTCATTTTTCTCCTTACATTCAACCTATGACCTTTCACCTTCCTTTTCTCCTATTTTTCATCATTTTCATAAATAAAATTCCAATTAATCCATATTTTCCTTTTCAATGCCTTTGCCTTTGCTAATTTCTTGTTAGCCATAATAAACCAAATGAACACCCACTAGGATTTTTTTCCCAACATTTAGCTTGGAATATGCGTCCCATGACCTTGGTCTTATTTTTTCCTTTATTGACATTATTACATGAAATTTTAACCTGGGATTGTTACAAATTCCATTTCTGTAGAGAATTCTAGAATAGAACCTTGAATACTTTTTTCAACATGGTTCTTGATAAACATTAAACTTAAGTGATTAGATCACTATCGCTTCTCATGTAAGATGATATTTGTTGGCGTACTAGATTCCATAGGGATTAGCGGCTCATTCTCATGAAATTCCAAATCTAATTCCATGCGCCCTAACCTAAGGAGAATTTTCTCCTTCTAGTCCTTAAAATTATCACTAGTGAACATTAGAACACAAGATGATTAATTACACATAACTTTAGATGGAATAGCTACAAAATTAAACTAAGAATGATATGGTTGTTTTGAGGGTTCTGCGATTTTTATTTTGTGTAGAGTTTTCTTCTAAGATTATGATTCATATATGATCATAATTTACATTATTAACCTATTTTAATAATAGTAAAAGAAGAAAAACACATCGTTTCAATGCTCCTTTCGGCCGAGATTACAATATGGATAATTATTTTCTCAGTTACTTTATAATGCAGCTAATAGTTCTAACATCAATAGGGAGATGACCCATTACCTGTTTGAAGTTAGAATATTCCCTATTTGTTTCTTAATTTATCATCATATGCTAATTAATTCATGGATATGACTTCCTCCGTATGGGGCCAAGACATATCCTTGTCATGATTTAACCACAATTTTCATGTTATTCATTAATATAATCACTTCCATCCAAGATGTGATTTATATTTGATCTTTGGATTAAGATGTTTTGGCTACTCCACGAGTCAATTAAATGTTACAAGCATATAATAGCTCATCAAGGATAATAATAATAAAAAAATGTGTTGACTAATCTTAAGGTCAATTCATCGAAATGATTAAAAAATAGTATGCATTAGCTAATCACAATGTCAACGCATTATTTTTAATCAAACAAAATCAAAATATTAAACACGCATAAATAAAAATAGAGTGATCATGTCACAAAAATAATTCATATTATGATGTTCATTCATGTGCATATGACACATCATGATGCATTACCATAAAACCTAAAAATCATATCATGTTATCTTGAATTAGCTTAGAACAAGGTATAAATGTTCGTCATGATATATGAAAAGCATATAAATATCTATTTTTCTTGATACCATGCTAAAATAATGTTCTGGCATACATTAACTATCAATTATAATTTTGATATATGCATAATTCATAACTACCAATTATAATTCTACCACATATCTGCACAATGGAAACATGTTGTCATGAAATGCATATACTCATATGTTCCTTTGATATTATCATGTTTGATACACTAAATTGTCACCATATCTCATCATAAATAGCACAAGTTGTGGAAAAATATCTCCATATGTATATACTAAAACTCATATATGTGTAGTTATTTGTGTATCATAATAATTAACTACATTCTTTCTCTCTCTAAAACCACCAACATCTTAAAATGATTTTTTGGCTCACATTCTCTAAATGATCTATATTTCAAATAAAACCAATGAATATATTTCTCTATTATTAAATTTCTTAAAGTAAAAAAACAATCATCGAGAGAAAAATTAATTTAGAGAAAGGAGTAAAATATTCAAATCAAACACCACAATCTAAAGGACAGTTTGATAAAAAAATGTAAGTTAAAATTTAATATGGAATAAAATAGAACTTACCTTTGGCCATGTGGATTATATTTAATGTAGGAAATCCTTTCCAATCCAATAGAGAGATCTTTTGATTTATCCAAGACTTAATGCACCAAAAGATTGAATCATAGGAAATTTCTTCCTTCATAATTAAGAGACCTTATAATCCACTATAATTTATAATGATATTTCCATCAAAGATGATTAACTAACTTAGAGTTAATGGGATGTTTATTTTTGGTTGTAACAAACACTTCATGCGAAGTTACATAACCACACATATGGGTTTGTGGCAATTTGGGCCACAATAGGAAACATTTATAACATGTATATCTCATGATTTTCTTGCCGATGTAGTTACTAATATTTCAATGTGAGAGGTGTGTAGAGTTTATGATTATATTTTATTTTGTGTGTGTGTGTGTGTGGGTGAGAGAGAGAGAGAGAGAGAGAGAGAGAGAGAGAGAGAGAGAGAGAGAGAGAGAATGACATATTGTTCATTTTATCATAATTACTTAAGTTAATAAGGAATGACATATTTTATCTATGGATAAGCAATCATTATATTTGTGTGTCTCCAAGAAAACCTTATGGGGTCCCCCCTCCTCCTTGTAATGGTAGGATGGAGCATGTTTCAAGTGCTGAGCATAACAGTAGATGGAAATCCATCATTATTAAAATAAGCTCAAACTTGATCAATTCTAGAATCAGAGAGCTCATAATAATTTAGGACTAAAAGAATCAATTTGAATTTGAATTGATTGAAGTAATCAATTTAGGTATAACAATTCCTATGTATAAGTTAAATTTAAGAACAATACGGATAACATATACTAACTTATATATCTAGTAGTCTAAGTTTCATCACTTTGTAGATGATATGGATATAAAGTGTATAAAGAGAATGAGTAGTTTTTTTGTATGTATATATGGTATATAATCTATAGATCATGAAAATTTCATTAAATTTGAAATCCTAGGTCACAATCCAAACTTAAATTACGCTTTAAAATGGCGTCTGTTGGTTTCTAATAGTGTGATTATTAGATTCTGAAAGTGTTATTACTAGCTTCCAGTAATCCAATTATCATTTTCTAATAGCATTGTTATCGATTTTGAATAATATGATTATCATTTTTCAAAATTAAATTTTCTTTTATAACATATGATTAGTGGATTTCATAAGTTTATTACGTATTTATAATATTTATGCCAATTCATATATCATGATGAATTATACTTCTTTATAAATTTTTCTACATAAGAAAGTAACCTAAGCAACTTGAATTATTCCATTAAAGTATGTTGAGTTATGTTTATATTTTAGGACGAGTATAAATTTTTCCTGGTAACATAATATTTCAAGGGACACGCCTCATATAATCCATAAAGTTCTCAGAAAACCCACATGGAAGGTTAGGATATAAAATTCCACTCTATATATTGAAACAATATTAAGAAATTCTGAATCATCATCACATACATTTTTTACTTAGGGTGATATACCTTAATGGTCAAATTCCCCCTTTATTTATTTTTTATGTATCTTCCATTACCTTTACTTGTAGCTTCCATACTCATCAGTGTTTGAATCAATGATTTCATATTTATCTCTTCTACTAGGTCCACTCTTTACTTTTTTTTCCCAACTTACTTATCCTCTATTGAGTTTCCACCACTGAACCAAAACCTTATATCTCCTATCACACCCATATATTTGTAGACATCATATAGCACCTTTCCTAGTCTCCATAGTGGTTTATTATCACTTGGTTTTACAATTACCATATGTTATATCTCTACAACTTTTCCTAGATCATATTCTTCTTTAGGTAGTACAAGAATGTTCAAGTTATTTAATTAGTATTAAGGACCCTTCATCTCAAGTAATCAACCACAAGATAATGTGTTTGTAAGGTATCATCAATATTATTTGTTTCTTATTGTGTTTTTGGATAGAATTGACCTCTTTGTCTCATTTGGTTAACTAAGAGCATGCCTAAAGCCTTCAGAACATTTCATTAATATCTTACCTTTGGAAGCCAACATTATTCCCCTTTATATGTCATTTTTGCATTAAAATGAGAAATATATTAATGTATTCAAAGTTTTTTCATTTCTTCCATTAATTTAGTGTTTTGAATGGTGAAACTATAGGCTCCTAATTAAGTAATTCTTCCCTCTCTTTAAAACTTTTTTTCCAATATGCAATGAGACTAATGTTCATCCCTAATAGTAACCTTATAATGCACTAACTTAATGGTTGTGATGTCATCAAAGGAAAAAAGAGATATTAGATCTATAAGCTCCCTAACCTTTAGATAACTTTTCCATTCTAAGACCTATGTTATTCATAGAATAAATAACTCAAAAAACAAAAGGAAATTGACATGAATACAAATTTTAGAAATGATGTAAACACTACCATTACCAAATTATTGAGGTTGAGATAGAACTTATAGAATAAGCTTGATGAGCAAAATGGGCTCCAAATTCCCTCCTTGTGATGATTTATTGGCGTCCTTAATATGCCTATATGATTCAATACTTGGTGTATGAGTAGACACCTTGACAACAAATTCTCTCAACAAGAAGAGGTCCTCAACAATTTAGTGTAATTTCAATAGCATAACCTTTTCATGAACATAGATGACTTGATCTCAAGACTTTATTTGAGGGAATATGTTATATACCTAGGGGGGATAATATGGGGTACAAAGGGAGGTACCCAAGGTAATAATGTAATAATGGGATGGGCCATAGTCATAAATAAGGTGGTTAACCCATATCATGTAAGGGACCACAAGTAGTTAGTAATAATGTAATGGGCCCATGGTATTAGTTTGATGGTATGAGGGAACCATGGTAATGACCCGTGGTATTATATGTATGAAGCTTATATAGAGGCTAGAGACACCACATGGAGAGATGTCAAGGATTATTGTATGAACGGGCATATGGTTTGTGGAGTGCTCTCCTTCCTTGAGTGAAAGTATGGTGTTGCCCTACTTTAAGGGTTTGATCAATAAAGTGAATCATTTCTATCTATATTTAGATCTTATTCCTTCTTGAGATTATTTCTTGGGTTATTTGTATTATCTTATATTTCTGGGTTAGATCCATAACAAGTGGTATCAGAGCACTTTCTTGGGAAAAAAGTGGAGAATTTTTTTATTTTTTGCAGGATTTCGGGGGTGGCAAGTTTGCAAATCAGATCTATACATTTTGGTGCAATATCTACAAGATTTAATTGCATATCTGAATTCTCTGTGAAAAAATAGCCGATTTCAAAAAACAAATCGGTCGAATCGGAGTCTGGATGAAGAAGATATCACTAATTTAAAAATCAGTGGGGTTGTAGACAATTTTTCGGGGCAACGAGTTTTCGGTGCAGATCTGGACGTTCTGGTGCAAAATCTACAAATTTAATTATAGATCTAGATTCTATGTGAAAAAATAGCCGATTTCAAAAAGCAAATCGGTCGAATCGGATTCCGGATGAAGGATATATCACTGATTTAAAAATCATTGGGGTTGCAGACAATTTTTCGGGGCAACAAGTTTGCAGCACAGATCTGGACGTCCTAGTGAAAGATCTGCAAAATATAATTACAGATCTAGATTATTTGTGAAAGCATACCCAATTTCAAAAAAAAATCAGTTGAATCGGAGTCTGGATGATGGAGATATCACTGATTTAAAATCAGCTCTTTTTCAGAAATTTTGGCGACGATGGGAGAGTTGCAACGCAGATCTAAAATTCCAGTGCCTGGATCAAGATTTCTATCACATGGGTAGATTTAGAAATAGGTCATAATAGGGATTCTAAGCAATATTGACAGAATTGTGGTCTTTTCAAATTTTTTCCAAGTAAGTGAATTTTTCTCAAACCCTCTTCACGGAAAATTTTACTGGAAAAGATGATAGCCCTACTATTGAAGAATTCATACAAAATCTAAAGAACATATTTGGGGAGGGATGGAAGTTTATGGTACCAATTTTTTTGAAAGAAGAGGCCACCATATGGTGGAACTCACTGGGCATCATTGGCTTGTCCAAATTCTCGAATGAAGAAATGGAAAAACTCATTATGGACAAATGGTCTCAAGCTAGAAAACATGTGGGGTTATTTCCTATTGGTATATCGTTATTGCAGGTTCATGGATTGATTTAGAAGGAGAAAATCACTTTGTCTATAAATCCAATTTGCAAGCAAAATCTCATAAATGTCAAATTGGCAAAAAAATTGCAAGTACCAGCAAAACACATTGAAAACACACAAGATGTGCAAGTTTATAAAGATTTGAAGCTGTATATGGATAAGTATGTGTTGCATGGTGATTTTTATGTTTTAGATATGGATAACATGGATGTTGTTTTGGAATGCCCTTGGATGGAATCGGTGGGTACTATCAATATTAATGTGCAGAAGAAATTCTGAAGCTCTGGTATAAAAAGAAGAAAATTACATTACAAGATATTTCCATCAATAAACAAGTTGAGTCTAAGGAGGTTGAAGCAGAAGATGTTCTAGGGATTGACATATTAGATGATGAGCTAGTGATGATCGATAATCAAACACAAATAGAGGTTGAAGCGGGAAAGGTTACAAGTGCTGATACATCAGATGAGGGCTCAGTGGTTGAGGTAATATTAGAAGATAAGACACCACAGTAGGCACCACAACATAATAGTCAGGCTCCAGTGAGGGGTGAATTAAAGAAAAGACACCATGGGTTAAAACTTCATCATATTATCACCCACATCACCCTGCAAGACAACAACCAACAAGATGGAAACCAATTAGCCACAAGGACAACAACCCCCGTAGGACAGATAGAGAGGAGTGAAGATCCACCTACTACACATCAACACAGAAGAGTTACCACGGTTAACTTCCATCTCAAGCGAGCGAGGCATCAGTGAGATCGAGGGTTCACCTTTCTCTTGGATGGCTAGACGCAAGTGCATGGTACCAGTGGACTACTCTTTTGAGTAGATCTTATTATTTGTCTTCTTCCCATGTTTCGGGGATGGAACATGCTAAGGGGGGTGGAATGTTATATACCTAGGGGGTAGAATATGGGGTACAAAGGGAGGTACCCTAGGTAGTAATGTAATGATGGGATGGGCCATAGTAATAAATAAGGTGGTTAACCCATATCATGTAAGGGACCACAAGTAGTTAGTGATAATGTAATGGTCCCATGGTATTAGTTTGATGGTATGAGGGAACCATGGTAATGACCCATGGTATTATATGTATGAAGCCTATATAGAGGCTAGAGACTCCACATGGAGAGATGTCAATGATTATTGTATGAACAGGCATATGGCTTGTGGAGTGTTCTCGTTCCTTAAGGAGTGAATGTATGGTGTTGTCCTACCTTAAGGGTTTGATCAATAAAGTGAATCATTTCTATCTATATTTAGATCTTATTCCTTATTGAGTTTATTTCTTGGGTTATTTGTATTATCTTATATTTATGGGTTAGATCCATAACAGAAGATAATGGTTAAATATGCATGAAATAGTCTTCAATTATTTGGTAAAATGTACCAAATCAATGCCAAAAATCACAATTAGAGTTCGAAATGGTCCACATACCAATAAATTTTCCTTTTTTGCAATTTCAGCTTGGAAATAGCCATAATTTGATTTTTTCAAGTAGTGAAGATTTTAGGGGTTTTATCTACACTATTCAAACACACTTAATTGGGGAAATGTCTACATTGATCCTTTTTGGTCAAATTGGGATTTCAATTTGTATCCCAATGCGTTAGAGGACTTATGGTGGTGGGAAGGGGCTAAAATCGAGGTTAAGAATGCCAATAGTGATATATTTTATTATGTTTGTTGGCAATTGTAATGTTCCCATGGCCTAGGTCAACTCAAAAACTTATGTTTAGAAAAATAAAAGTTCTAATACCATTTTTTTAAAATAAAATCATGGGATCACAAAAATAACTAAGAAATGTGATATATGCTATATAATTACACATAATTAGACACAACACATGAAATATATATAACATATTAATGAAGAAAATGGAAATATAAATGTAACTTGAACACATAAATCACATAGCTTGAAGAAAGATTCACCAATTTACTGAAGACATTGGACATTCCACCCAACCATAGGCATTGTTGTGCATTTACTCTCTACAATACGACCACTAAGATGAGGTTGTGATTTCACAAAGTTGGGTTACTATGCCAACTCTATCACTCATAGATATCCACTCAAAACCTTTCTATATCCACATAGTCACACTATCATTACGACTATAAAAAAATTACTCAACCAACCCAATGGAAATGTCAAATTATAGCTCTCTTTCCCCTTCAATCTACGCAACCAAAATAATGATATCCCTTTCTCTATAGTGTAATCCCTCAAGGTATTTCATTTCCCTAGAAGGCTCTAGTGCTACTAGTAAATAAATATTAATGCCAAAAATTATAAATAATATTAGCCATGGACAATTTCATCAACAATTATAATTAATTCATGCACTTAGGTATCTTTCATATATTACAATAATAATAATATTTAACCAACAATCATTAACAATTCCTCTCATCCATAGAACTTTTCTTCTATCTAAGAATAGAGAACACACAAAATGAATAAGACAAATGAATAGGGAACCCCAAAACAACCAAAAGGATGAGATTAAATATGTGTTCCCTTAATTGCAACATATGGATTCCATAAGAAGCTCACATAAACTCTTTTCCTTAATTTCTAGTAGGGGTATAGTAAAATATAATAAAATGATATAGTCTCTCTAGCTGCATCCCTCTCTTGTGGAATCATAACTCCTTATAATCATGTCCTTTCCATCTATATTCGGTGATGTATTTTACTAATAATATCAAAAACCATCACATAGCTAGTCTCTCCAACCCTTCATCATGTACAACATAGATTAATAAATTAGGGATCAAACCCTAGGTAGTTAAATTACACCCGTCATTATTTCAATGTTGTCTTTAGTGGGCGACACCATAAAGATGTATACATATGCAAATTCACATTAGATGTAAAAAAATGTGGTATGATTCCCATGAAACATGTTCATGATCCCACGCCAATTATTTGAGGTTGTAGATGTAAATTGGACCTTTACCTATCATATGACATTGTTTAAAAACACCATGACCTTGATTTCCAATTTATACATGAGTTGTACCTCGAAGTTTCCTTCTAATTCCACTTGAATTAAAGTAAACCAATGACATGGTTAGTATCATGGACATACTTTTTCAAAAAATAGACATAAATCACATTATGCACTTTTATGGAAGTTTGAAATTCAAGCATGTATGCAATTGGTCCTATCCTATAACACCCCTACTTAACCTTTGAATTGTAAATACCTTGTACATGAAAAAATTAGGTTGGTGAAAAAGAATTACTTTTTGGGGTGAATGTGCTCATGTGCATATGCTTTTATATGTTTTTTAGGCCATAAAAACTTGATGTTGTAAATATGTTAAATTATGCATGTTAATAATGTTTTAAATCAATGAATACTGAGAAGGGGGTAAATTGGTGTTCTACAATTCTACACGTATTTAAAAAATTATTCAATTAACACAATTTGAAAAATAGTATAGCACCATTCACATGAAATTTTGTATACATAGGTTTAACATTGGAACCCTTCTGAGAGTAAAAACACAGAGTTCGTTTTTATTATGATGTAATTCTAAGCCCCAACTTTTGATTACATCAAATTTTGTGAGAACCAACTCATAGGAGACCCAAATCCCCTCATATCAGGAATCTCCAACTTGTTAAAGGCACCAACCTTAGGTCTATGTACTCACTAACGTAGAATAGCTAGTTAGATATATATTTCATTCATTTTTATTTGGCTAATCATATTCTTATATAGTTCTGAATTTGCTAATATAGATCAAACACTTAATTCTTGTTTCTAACAATGTATTTCATTTCTTAGATCAATGATTTGCACTCTCTTCCTCTTGCATGCACACACATATAACTTCAACTTATTTAATTATCAATCCTTTACACTAATCGCATCTACTACAACTTGTTGTGTCCATTTCATAACCTACAAGTCTACATTTTCACTCTTAGCACCCTTCGCATGGAAATCAAACTGATCATTTAACTCTTAAGCCACAAGTATTAGTTGTGAATGGGAACATTAGTTTCTCACATCATCATACATACTATTTATAGGAGCTACCCCCTTTCTTTATTTCTATAGGCTTTAATCCTTTTACCAATTTTGGTGCCCAAACCAAACTTCTATTTCAACCTTCTTTCCTCCAATATCCTTGCACATGATCTTTCGCCAATATCATTCATATTTATAGTTTCTTCCCCTGACACACCATTTTCATCAATTCTCAATTTAACCAATGGGAAATTTTTCCCTTGACGATATCAACAACCATAATTGTTCCCCTACTAAATTTGATGCTCAAATGCCAAATTCCCAAGATGTCAAATTTCATTAAACACCAAATTTAGTTGGCCCCAAATCATTGGCCCCTTCAAAATTAAACTCTTAGACACCTATTATCTCGATTCAAAATTAATGGATTAAGCCTACAAGAATTTATCACTTCCCTTATTCAATCCTGTATTCAGGTTCTTTTTAATTAAGGAATTCGTGTAAAATTATATGAGGCTTGGATGCTCTGATACACTTAATGGTGGAAGTTCTTACTGTATCAATTGGCTATCAGCTAGCTAGCTCAATAATCAACTCTTTTAGACACCTAATACTCTAGCATTATGGTGAATTGTAAAAAATAGTAAATATAAAACTAAAAGGTCATTGGGAAAACCAACATCCCTTGTAGTTGGAGAAAAATCTAACTGTTTCTCCTTTCTAATAAATTCAATCCACTCATTCATGAATAATAAGTTTGATTTCTTTGAGCATGATCCTCAATTTGACATGGTATCAGAGTTGAGTGCTCCTTTACCCTCGTCCTGCTTCTACTCTTCTCTCACATACTTATTTTCTCTTGTATTTACTCTATGTATATCTTCAATGTGATTTAAACTCATATCATTGTGCATTCTCCCTCATTCATGAATGGAGAGGAGAGATTGATGTAAGTGTGATTGGCCAACTTGTTGAATTATTTTGCAACACCTACTATAGAAAACAAAGGTGAATTTATGTATGTATTAGATGCAAAAGCAACAATGAAGTTATCTATAATAAATTACCTATGTGGTTAAGGCTGATGTGGGTGCATTTTGGGTGATGAATATTCAGCTTGATTGGGGTGTACCAATGGAAGATCCATGAATTACGTTTCATTAACTACCTCCCAGTTTTATTGATTTAAAAGGAATGTCAAAAGGAATATTTTCATAATTAAAACTATTAAAGAGAATGGAAAATACTAGATCACCTGGCCACCATATAAATACTTGAAGTAATAAATATATTTATGGATGAATTTAAGTGGCACCCAAGTATTGATATCTAGCAATAGACCTAGTTTCAAATCCATTTTCAATTGATCAAAATCTAGTGGTGATGACCCAGTTAGAGTAGCACAATGTTCTCACTAAAATCATTTTTTTTGTTTTTCTATTGGAAGTAATGCTTCCATGTTATGTCTTTCATGTGATTTACAAGTTGTGATCATAAATCTCGATGTGTCAATCTAGAATTTGTTTTTTGCTATGTATTATTGTAGTTCTGTCATGTCTCATTCACGGATCCACTTTATTAATATCTAGATTTGTGGAAGTTAGTGATTTATATTCCTATATATGTAAATTGTGCGAGACAAATAAAAATTGTTAATTATGTGATTTATTTTGTGGAATCCTTCTCTCACTCTCCAAATTATATAATATTGTATCAAATCATATTCTGGCTTGACTCCTTCATGGGAGGGCTAGGATGATGTGATAGATATTTGAGTTTATTTCTATGTAAATGGATTAGGGTAGGATAATTTGTTGCATGGAGTGTTTGTTGGGAGTAAATTTTACTTTTATAGATCTATATACTTTCTTGTAGATTTGTATGCAATAAGTAACTAGCCTCCAAAAGATTCTTCTCTCTTCTTACGAGCCACAAATCAAATCCTAATCCATCATTTGATTTCTATGGATAATAGGATGGAGATGAAGAAGAGAGGAATTACAGGGGCATGAAAAAACAACTATCAAGGAAATACCTAGTAGAGATAAGGGAATTTTCACTGTAGGGGACTACAGTTTGGCTCAAAATCTACAATACTACAAAGGAGGCGGGTCACACCTATGACCTTGCCACTTACAATGTTATGCGAAATTTTCATGATTGTGGAAAAGGTGAATTATGTACGTCTAGTGGTCAGACCTAGGGAATTCACCTTTGTCTATAATCATGAAAATTTTTCATAGCAAATTGGTTACCATATTGAGGATTGATTCTTCCCTTAGTGGTTTCCTTGACCTTGGCACCTTTTCACCTCTTTAAGTGACCTTTATTGACTCACTCAAACATTGATTAAGATTAGGAAAACACTTATCAACCTTGCTTTGGATTTTTGTGGCGTGTTTTGACTGAAACTTCCATAACACACCCCCTGATATGGAGATAGAGTGTTTTAGCACACTTCCTCCTTCTTTGTACCTATGTTGAAGAGAATTTGTGCATGTTCTGCACCTATGTTGGTCCCTGAAATATGAAAAAAATTGCATTCCTTTTCCTTGCTCTTTGATTCTTTTTGGTCCAACTAGTTCTCCTCATGTCTCTGAGTGTATTCTTGTCTGAAAGCCTTAATTGAGTTTTCTTTGGTTTTACTAGTCTGTGATAATAATTTCTTTGGATTTTTCTTTGTTCTTGTCAATTAGGTCTTTTTCAAACTTTTGCTAGATCATTGATTATTTGAATAAATTAATATTACAGTGATCATTCTATGTGTTTTCTATCATTAGTGATCTAGATTCATGTTAGTTTTCATTTCATTTGAAGATTAAGAGGAAAGAAAAGAAAAGAAAAAAGATTATTTCCATTTAGGGTTTTGAGTGAAGTTTGGAAATTGGAATGGTTGCATTTGAAATTTTTTATTAGGAAGTGTTGTTTGTTGCATTATTTTCTTGTTGCATTATTGTTTGAATCTCTTCCTTCTCATAGATAGTTTTTCATTGGAAAGAAAATATGTTTTATTATCATGCTAGATTGCATTTTAGGATATTTAGGTGAAACTCATGGTGAACCTTAAAAATTGAAACTTAATTCAAGATAAACCCTAAAATTTACTTAATCAATCATAAGGAGCATTTGGAACATTAATGAAAACATCTAAAGGTCTATGCTAGAGACATGTTCTAGCATATTTAAGCATAGGAGATGTCATGTATTCTAGCGTTACATTCCGAGGGTGATATCCCATTCCATGTACATAAATGTATCAAATTGTTGTCCACATACCTTCGAGTATGTCGAATGGTGCTCCATGCATGAAAGGTAGATGGGAACACTCTCATCATATGGTTATGAATTAGACAAAACTACTATAGACTGTGCTTACACTTACCTTCGGCTATATTTTGGAATTCCCCACTAGGTTTCTATCCTACCTTAGGTAGCTAAGTCGGTTGCTTTGTACACTGTGATACACCGAACATAACATTTGGGGATATTTCTTTCTCATACGTAAATCCTTGGATTTCCAAGGTTGTATATTATAGTTCGTAGTTTCTTAGTAAACCTTTATGCCTAGTTACTCCCATTTGATTTATTTTTGTTGTTAATATCTAAAATTTGTTAGACCATCATGCAATAAAAACCCAATCAATGTTCTCTTAGGATGTAACTATTGCCTCCTTTACCTCCAAACGTAACACATAGGAATCATCAAAAGAAGAAAAAAACACAGACTACTGAACTTATTACTTTGGAAGAACCTCCTTCTATTACTACATCTGAAGTGAATCAACCAAAATTTTCTCTTCATATAAGGACTAAGCTTGACATCACATCTCTAATTTTTGGTGAGTCCAACGCAGTTGAAACCGAAAACCTTGATACTTTACTACCTTAGTTTATTGAGCCTGAAATTTTAGATTCAGAAACATTACATCCTAATTTTATACAACCTGAGGAGCCCTAGTTAACTCAACCTATTACTTCAAGGCCTTCTCTTTCACATCCTCTTCTTCAACCCAACCACACCAACCCTTATATCTTAGCCCTGATGGTGAAGAAATTCCACCTGGTATTTTGAGCATTGAGAAGATCTCTCAAGAAGTCTCGACCCTCCTCTCATATCCATTTGAGGGGACTCATATTTATCAAGCCCATCCTTTTCCTCCTCTTCATACTCCCATACAAGTTCCTTCACCCAACACACCTCCATCTTCATCTCGAATACCATCTAGAACTCTTACTATGAGTGCTTCACATCCTATTGCATCCACTACATCCCAATAATCTATGGAGTAGCAATATGGTACACATGTTAGTGGAATGGTACATTTACAATAGCCTCCTCCACCTTATACTAGGTACCCTCCTCCTAGGGGGTAGTTACCTCCACATGTTGACTATACCCCACCGGGGGGCGTGGGTAAGGTGGGGGGGGGGGGATCTATTTGTTTGAAGTGTAGCAATTTCCAAATCAAATGCAACAATTTGGTGTTCATACCTATTTGAGTCAACATCGTATTGGTCCTCATTTTATAAGAATGGTTGTTAAACCTTAACACCCTACATTTCCTGTAAAACCTGGTTTGACCCTAACTCAATTACTTACTTCTTAACTTGTTCCATATACATCTTGGGTTCCTACCTACCAATGTATGTCCCAATCTTCCCAATTTGTATCTCAAGTAATTCAACCTCTCCAAGATGCATCTCAAATGCAACCCCTTCCTCTAGTGTTTGGGTTATCTCAAATCCCAACCACCCAACATCTCCACACTGCCTTACAAACCCCACCACTTAGTCAACGCACAAATCAAATGTAAGTACAAAAAACTATATATAGCATGGCACAGGCACAAAATATTCAACCTAATGTATGGATGTTACAAAATCCCTATAGGAAACAATACTAAGGTATCCCATCAGACTAGCATAAAATTGCATTTATCTGTCCATGGGGCATATTTTCCTATCAAAAACTCCCTTTAGGTTTGAAAAATGCTAGGGAAACCTTTCAGAGGGCTATGAATTATGCCTTCCATGACATTAAACACATAATACAACCCTATTTGGATAACCTACCTACCCACTCAAAAAATCATGTGGATCATTTGATGCATCTCAGGGCTACCATTTTACGTTATCGACACTATAATATCAAAATAAATGCACACAAATGTGTGTTTTGCGTTCAATTTGGTCGACTTCTTGGCTTCATTTTGTCGAAGCAAGGAATTTGAATTTATCTAGTTCAAGTCCAAGCCATCCTTGATCTACCTACTCTCTCCTTTATTGTTCAGTTAGAACATCTGTAAGGGAAGACTAACTTTCTATGAATATTTGTTCCTAAATATGTTGAATTGACCAAAGGATTTATTTGATTGTTGAAGAAAGGGATTCCCTTCCACTAGGACGACACTACCCAAAAAGTGTTTGATGCTTTGAAAAATGTTATGGTTTAAGCATCCTTTTTGCATCCCCTGAATTATCAACATGATTAATTATTGTATCTCATTACTAAAATTACTACCATCACTATGGTATTAGTCTAGGATGATAATGTTGGGAACAAACGTCCCATTTATTATTTGAGTCACAATTTGAACAAAACTGAAACCAAATACACTCACGTTGAAAATTTAGCTTTGGAAGTTGTCCACGCTATCCAAAGGTGTCACCACTACATCCTACTTTAGAAGACTATGGTTGTTTTTTATTGCAACCCCATGACATACATATTGTCACACCAATTTCTTGGGGGCAAGTACTCCAAATGGATTTTTATTCTCCAGGAGTTTGATTTGGACTTCATCAATTCCAAATCTAAGAAGTCCCTAGTATTCGCCGAACTAATATGCAACCTTCCCTCACCTGAGACTAAATCTACATCTGATAGTTTTATTCCTAACAAGTCGTTGTTTTTGATAATTTCAACTGATCTATGGTATGGGGATATTACCATCTATCTTCATACTCAGACCTTCCATCCTTAGACATCTCACTTTGATCAAAGATGTATTTGATATCAGGCTAAAAATTATATTATAATTGGTCACACCCTTTATCGTCATGGTATCGATACTATATTTTGAATATGCCTCACTCATAAATAGGTCGACAAAGCTCCAAATGACTTCCATGCTAGAGCATGTGGTGGAAATATGTTTGGTTATGTTGATGAGCCCCAGAAATGGATAATTATATGGGCTCATTTTACCTCTTAATTCGACTTAATCCACCATTCTCATTAGTTTATTGCATGTTTTTTTATCATATTTATGCTAACAGAGTGAATTGGGTTAGTCATTATGCCAAAAAGTCTAATGTGTGCTTTATGGATATTTTTGGTCAATTTTGAGACAAAATAAAAGGTTTTAATGAGCATTTGTAGCCAAATTCATGGAAGAACGAGGGAGAGGATTTGGAGGGTGTCCCCTTCATTTATGAGCCCTTACCATGAATTATCCATCCAAAACTTGAAGCACAAAGCCAAGGGGTAGCCAAGCAAGTCAAGTAGGATTGGTGTCATCTTCAGTTCCAGGAAGCCAAGTTCCTTGATTTTAGGAGGATTGTTGGAGGTCCCCATTTGTATAAATAAGAAGTCTTAGGGCCTCATTTTAGTTAGTTAGGTTTTAGTTAGATTTTAGCTATTGAACAGTTCATTTTTGCACTTTCTGTGCAACTCTGCATTCAACTCATTTTTCGAGCTCTTTCTGTAAACAGTTTTGTGACATGACTATTATTTTTTATTAATGAAGATGAATCTCACTTTGCACCAGCTCTGAACTTTCTTAGGAGGCTTTATCTCTTGGGGTTGGGCCCAACCCAAGTGCCAGTACCTCCTTTGTGTACTTTTATGTGTCTTTGCTGCATTCATAGAATAATTTTTGTTATTTAGGTTAAAATTTTTCTTTGTTACTTAGGTTGTTTTTGATGATTAAGATAGTTTTTCATGATTCAGGTTGATTTGACAGTTTGGTAACAGAAAATATCCACAAAAAGGCTATCAAGCAGTCCTTGATCTCATTTCTCCCTCCTTGGGACCATGAACTGGGACCAAGGTATACTTGCTGCCACAAAAGCATTGTTTTTGCCTTCCAATGCAATTGTTAGTGTTAGATTTTAAGTTGGAAAAGTTGATATTAGTTGTTTTTTCATGTTTAGATCTATTCTTGCTCAGTTTCCATAGCTCTCTTGCATGATTTTCTGTCTATAAACTTCTGTTCATCATGTTTTTGGTTTTTAAGGGTAGATTAGGTCAAAATAGATAGATCTCTGGTTTTTCCAGTCTTTGTTCGATCAGTTTTTGAAAGTAGTGTCAAGAGAACCTGTAATACATTCCTACCTACCCTTCCTCCATCATACAACCTGTTCCAGCCCCTAATTCAAGATTTCTTCCCGTCATTTTCCACACTTTCCCAACTTGCCCTAATTTCTACATTTTTGTGCAACATTTCTCTCTCCATCCTTGAACAAGTCCAACCATCTTCATCACTCCTTAGCTTTATTTACCAGGCCTGAGACCCCTTAGCATCCTTATCCATCCTTCATTCTCACTTTCCCACCGTTTTTTCACGATCAACCCTCTAAAAACTACTTTCGGCCTGTTCCTGTAGAACTTCCTGTAGATCCCCTACAGACTTCTTGTAGAAGTTCACACGAGTAGTTTTTCGAGATCTGATCATTGTGGAATTCTCCATAAGGGTGCTAGGGACCCCTTAGGCCCTCTTCTCACCTTCCCAATCTCTTGCAATCACCCATTCCATTTCCTTTCACCAATAAACCTCTGCACAATCAAAAATATTTAAGACACATGCATAATAATTTTGCATAAGATTAATCAAAAATACAAAAATATGATTTTTCCATTTTTTTTTTCCTTTAGACATAGCTTAACCACATGCATCTTGCCTTTTTTTTCTTGCACAAGTAGGGTTAGTCAATAAAACTAGGGTTTTCTAGGGTTTTCATTTCCTTTCAGCTTTCATCTTCTTTCTCCAAGTAGACTAGCCTCTCTTGAGTTAGCTTTCGTCCATCACAGTTAAAATCTTCTTCTAAGAACTCATAGAAGTTGGCTTAAGCTCCTAGCGAACTTTTGCTAGCTGATCAAGTGATAGCCTGCAGTAAGAGCTAGTACTTGTGCATATACGACCGTCGCTTCCAAGTTTGTTACGAACTACTGGGTTGATAAAAGTAAAGTAGGGAGTTCCAGGAGTTGCAGCATTATTGCTATGATACTAGAGCTCATCATCTTTTTGGTGCCATTGCTGGGGAAGCGTCAGAGTATTTGTGATCACTACTTTCTTCTCTTTTTTTCTGCAACATTCTGCTAAGTAGTTTATTTCATTTCAAATTCTATAATTTTCAATTCAGCAAGCGTAGATTAGATATTTCCTGCTTTCATTTCAATTCCGCAATTTCGTTTCAGCAAGCATAGATTAGCTATTTCTTGCTTTCATTTCAATTCCACAATTTCCTTTCAATAAGTGTAGATTAGCATTTCCTGCTTTCATTCCAATTCCGCGATTTCATTTCAGCAAGCGTAGATTAGCATTTCTTGCTTTCAATTCAATTCTGCAATTTCATTTCAGCAAGCGTACACTAGCATTTCCTTCTTTCATTTCAATTCTGCAATCTCATTTCATCAAGATAGATTAGTCCTTTCCTGCTTTCATTTCAATTATTCATTTTCATTTCAGCAAGATAGATTTTAGTAAGTTGCTGTTCAATCTATTTTAGTTTTTTTAGGTACAAGTAGAAAAAAGAAACAAAAATCAACCAAAAAGATTTCCTTTCATGCCTTGTAGGAGTAGAGATAATTCAAGAAAATTGTTTGCACAACACCCCCAATGCTTCACACAACCAACCTTCTCTCTTCTTTGATGCGGGAGCAACCAGCAACAAAGCAAACAAACTGGATGAGAGGATCAGAACAAAAGAAAATTGTGATTTAAAGCAGAAAAATAGGTTTAAAAAAAGGATAAAGCAGATTTAAAGCGTGCATGCATGAAGGTTTTGGAGAGCTTTCATTGTAAAAAAAAACTAAGAGAAGATCTAATCGATCCTCCCAATGTATCTTATAAATGTATAGTGTGATAAGGTGTGAGATGTCTGTTATGTTAGTGAGCAAGATGTAACTGAGCCTGAGCTCGTTTCTAAGGCTGAAATGCCTTAGTTGTAACCGTGTTGTGTTATTCATATTATAATATATGTGTTTTGTTAATGGAGTGTCTGTATTTATGATTGTTTATGATATGTATGGGAGTTAACGGTTCTGCTAATGTGTATGCGTCTCAAACAGATTGTATTGGGTATTAAAGCATTGAATTTTATTTAGATTCAGCATACAGTCTGGGCTGTCCAGATACAGACTATTGCGTGAGGGGAACAATTTATAAGGGATCGATCTCACGACCAACAAAAGATTTCCGATAAATTCCTTGCTGTATAAATTTTGCAAAGGTCAAACTTTACTTCTCTCCCACCTTGAAATCAGTGGATTGTTAATGCTCTTGTAAATGAAGATCTTGCATGATTTCTTTCAGAGCTCAGCCATGGGGTTTCTTAACTTAGTATTGAAAGTGCCATGCGTTGTCGAGAGAAGGGCATTGTAGATTGCGAGACGTTACAGTTTACTTAGGATGACCCCAATGATTTCTCACATTGTGGACGCGTGGTAAGTGCAAGAAATGAGAGATGGATTCCATTGCTTTTGGCTCTGCTAACGTCACCGTTAATTGCCCTCGATCCAACTTCTAAATCAATTTTTTTTTATATAAATCTTTTGATGAGCCATTCAAGGGGAGATGGATCAACAGAATCACCGAGGTTTATAGACTGTATTTATTTTAATGCATATTTGTATTTTGTGTAGTGTTGGGGGGGTTAAAGTTTAACACCTATATTGAATGTTGGCAATGAGTATGCATGGATGGCACGAGGAAGATCCACGCCAATAAATTAACAAGTTTTAAAAGTTAAATCGCTTCCGTTTAAGGTTTTTTTTAATGAAATTGGGATTTTGGGCAACCCCCAAATTCTCATTTTCATCAGGTGGTATCAGAGCTCAGAAAAGATTCCTGAGAGAAGAAAGAAGAATGTGAGTAGAAGCGAAAAGAGGTACAGTTGTGTTAAATATGGAAAGTTTATGGTCTTGCTATTGTGTAGATGACGGCAGCTGAAGGTGAGAAGATTTGTAGCAACCTAGAGGATGCCAAAAGACCGAGTGCGGAGGGCTTGGTGAGGTATAGTGTAACAGAGGAGGCTATTACTGCAGAGCTTGGTTGCAGTAAAGGAATGCAGTGGATAAAATTGCTAAAGACCAGGAGGTCATAAATTTTTGTGCCTCGGGAGTCTGATGCGGGAGCAACCAGCAACAAAGCAAACAAACTGGACGAGAGGATCAGAACAAAAAAAAAGCGTGATTTAAAGAAGAAAAATAGGTTTAAAAAAAGGATAAAGAAGATTTAAATTGTGCATGCATGAAGCTTTTGGAGAGCTTTCATTGTAAAAAAAAACTAAGAGAAGATCTGATCGATCCTCCCAATGTATCTTATAAATGTATAGTGTGATAAGGTGTGAGATGTCTGTTATGTTAGTGAGCAAGATGTAACCAAGCCTGAGCTCGTTTCTAAGGCTGAAATTCCTTAGTTGTAACCGTGTTGTGTTATTCATATTATAATATATGTGTTGTGTTAATGGCGTGTCTGTATTTACGATTGTTTATGATATGTATGGGAGTTAACGGTTCTGCTAATGTGTATGCGTCTCAAACAGATTATATTGGGTATTAAAGAAATGAATTTTATTTAGATTCAGACTACAGTTTGGGCTGTCTAGATACAGACTATTACGTGAGGGGAACGATTTATAAGGGGTCGATCTCACGACCAACAAAAGATTTCCGATAAATTCCTTGCTGTCTAAATTTTGCAAAGGTCAAACTTTACTTCTCTCCCACCTTGAAATCAGTGGATTGTTAAAGCTCTTGTAAATGAAGATCTCGCTCGATTTCTTTCAGAGCTCAGCCATGGGGTTTCTTAACTTAGTATTGAAAGTGCCATGCGCTGTCGAGAGAAGGGCATTGCAGATTGCGAGACGTTACTGTTTACTTAGGATGACCCCAATGATTTCTCGCATTGTGGACGCGTGGTAAGTGCAAGAAACGAGAGATGGATTCCATTTCTTTTGGCTCTACTAACGTCACCGTTAATTGCCCTCGATCCAACTTCTGAATCAACTTTTTTTTATATAAATCTTTTGATGAGCCGTTCAAGGGGAGATGGATCAGCAGAATCACCGAGGTTTATAGATTGTATTTATTTTAATGCATATTTGTATTTTGTGTAGTGTTGGGGGGGTTAAAGTTTAACACCTATATTGAATGTTGGCAATGATTATGCATGGATGGCACAAGGAAGATCCACACCAATAAATTAACAAGTTTTAAAAGTTAAATCACTTCCGTTTAAGGTTTTTTTAAAGAAATTGGGATTTTGGGCAACCCCCA
>APFE031531210.1:1238-14751 GCA_000404065.3 Pinus taeda
TAGCACTCCAACGCAACTTGGAGCTGGGATCGCCCTGTATCCTTCTTCATCAGAAGATATTCCCCCGCCATCGGAAGTTCCTGAAGAATCACTGAGGAGTCTTTTGGATAGGCTTAAAATGTCTGAACAACCGTCGACATCAAGGACTGTCTTACCCGACACAACAATAGCAGAATCTCCTTCTGCTACTCCGAAAATGTTTGCCGGCGTGCTGTCTGTCCCAACCAGCTTTCAATCACTGGATGGAGTCCATCCAGGGGCTATTTCGACAGTATGAATAGTTCCCGTTTGTTCATCCAGAATTATATCTGGAATCTCTTACGTTGAGTCTCAACAAATTGATCCTTAACAAGGTCAATTTGGGCAAACTGGTCCCCAAAGGAAAATCATTCCTTTGAGTACTGGATTACCATCGTATGGAGGGCCATATATCCTTTCATTGCCTTCCTCGGAAGGACAACCATGCATCAGTTCACAACAAAATTTGGGTTATGCTGGAATCATGACTAGCGGTTGGGTGCCAATCCTGCCTCAACAACCAAGAGTCGTATCCTCAATACAACAAAGTTTACCTATGACAAATATCCCCACTACACCAGCTATTGTGGTAGTATCACAAGTACAAGTGTCAACAGTTCTATGCCAACCTCAAGTTTCGTAGGTTGTAATGCAACAATCTCTTGTACCTACGACACAACTGCAATCACCAACTAGTGGAATGGCACAGGTTCAAATGGGGAATACCAACCCCCATCTTGGTCAAACAGTCAGTACAGGACAACAACCCATGGCTTCACAACCATGGCTGGTGCAACACCAAAAACCGCAATTCCAGCAGGCTTACGAAGGATATGAGCAACAAGTCTTTGCAAGTAATGGGCAGCCGTATCAACCATATCATAATGGTTATGCCCATTAACCTTACCAAAGTTACCAACATCAAATGCATTATGCTGGTATGCAAAGACCGACTGCTCAAACGATTCCATCTTATTGTGGGTATGCTCAACCAAGCCTGAATCAACAGTTACCTTTTTTGGCAACTTTAGAGTTATCAGATCTAAGTCGACTAATGAACGATCCAATTGCCTATGCCCCTTGGTGGTTGGTGATTCGACATAAACTTCCATCTGATATTCCTAAATTTAATGGAAATCCGGGCGAAGACCTGTCGAATCATGTGATGACTTTTCATCTATGGTGTTCATCAAACACTCCCAATGATGATTCGATCAGGCTTCGCCTCTTTCAGATAACGCTAACTGGTCTGGTAGCAAAGTGGTATATCGAATTGCCTAGAGCTTCGTTTGGTAACTTCAGTACCCTAGCCACAACCTTTTTAACCCATTTTCAGCTACCTATAAGGTACGAAATAGGAACTAAGCTACTTACCAATTTCAAACAAATGACAGCCACTCACATATCCGATCATATTCATGAGTGGCGACATCGTCGTAGAATGGTAAAGACGTATGTTCCTGATCAGCTATTGGCTGAATGGTTTATTAAGTCTCTGTTACATGCTATTACAGAGGATGTGGCAAAGGGAGGAGTCATCACCGAAGAGCAAGTTATTGCCCGTGCACAATATCTAGACTTGATCTATACTCAGTTTGGCACACTCTACGATAAAATCCCTGATGCTCCTAGACCAAAATTTTCAATTCCTCTGCCTCCTAAATCAAACAAAGACTCTCATGCCGGCGATGGCGTGAAAGGTACGACAAGCACTAAAACTGTAAAGGCTACGTCGAAAAAGGCCCGCACGGTTTAGAGTCAAAATGAAAATAAGGAACTTCTAGCCTCAAAAGTAAATGTCGTGTCAACAGACAAAGGCAAAGAACCCAAGCAACCGGGAGGCAAGAAGAAAAAACAAGGGAAGAAGAAAAACTAGGAGGACTCATCTCCTAGAAAATCTTCTACAAACCCTTCTGGGGATAGGAAACCAAAAAATCCATGTCATATATGTGACGAGGATCACTGGACCAGAGATTTTCCATATAAAGATGAACTTAGAAAATCCTTCAAAAGCTGAAAAACCTCGGCTGTATTGACTGATCCGTTTCCGAAACCATGAACAAATCTGGTTACTACCGAAAATGCTTCCCCATCCCAAGTGCTAATGTTGTCAGTTTCAAAGCAACTGAATGATGCTCTGATATCGACAAGGAGTAAATATTACGGGAATCCACAAATGTTGAACAACAAGGATAATGATCAACCTAGTAGTTCAACAACAACTTTGACCGAAGTTGTGCCACCCGTCATTCTTGAATTAACAATAAAATCGCCAAAGGGAGTAGTACACAAATCGACATTTAATCCTCGTGCCCAAGTAGCACAACACTATAATATAGTGGAGGATTTAGCCCAATCGCTCTCCGCGATGTCGACTCTTGAGGTACTACAAAATTGCCCCTCCCAAAAGCAGGCTTTATTATCAACAATAGGTGGGATTGACCCGACGGATTCCAATCTTGTATCTTTTAATCACAAAGGATACGACTCTCAGTTACCAGCTCAACTAGCTTTCCTCATTCAAGTGAAAGCCCTCAACAAAACTATTCATAGAACAATTATTGATGAGGGGGAATCCACATGTATCATGTTGATGAGTTGCTGGAAAACTCTAGGGTCTCCATCCTTGTCGCGATCATCCACGACATTAAAAGCATTTGATGGATGAACATACACCCCGTATGGAATATTAAGTAACTTTCAAGTCGAACTGGGGGCAAAACAGTAGAAATTGATGTTGAAGTCATCGATGGAAACCTCGATTACAACATCCTACTGGGAAGACCCTAGATATACGCCATGGCAGCCATTGTGTTGACCTACTTTAGGAAAATTGCATTTCCTTCCCAAGGAGGAATTACAATCATTGACCAACAAACTTTTCTCCCCAACAGTTCGCAAGTTACGGGAAGCATTCCGATGATCCATGGAAGCCCTAGCACACTTCACAATATTGGAGTAGGCCTACTAAAAGACCCCACATTAATGGGAACTTTTACCCTACCGCCTCCAATGAATTTGGCGGAAGTGGCTAATGTAGGAACCTACAATATGATATCTTCCATTCAAAAGATGTTAGAAAACGATGTTAAAATGGATCATCTACAAGTTTTGCCTCTAACCCCACTAGAAATATTATAGCAATCAATGTTTTCAACATGGGAGGAAAACCCGCATCAATGCTCATCAAGCGTTTGGATAGATAGGTCTAAGGAATATGGAACCCCTTCAGATCCATGGTCACAAGTACACTCTATAGACGAAGGAATCGTTCAATCGATGATGATTGATGGGGCACCATGGGAAGATTACCACCATTGTTCCCATCTTCTGAACTGGAAAGAAGATAATTCTGGTAACCTACACCATTCTTCAGTATTTGACTTTCTGGCAAATACTGTAAATACGGTGGATTCCGAGAGAAACCTCTCCAATATCAAAGAAACTACTACCATAAATATCTCAACCAAAACAGATGTTGTAGAGAATATTCATGTTGGAAAATCTTGTTCTTCTTTAGAACTGGAAATATATAGCGCTCTCTTTCGCGAGTTTAGAGATGTCTTTGCTTGGTCATATGATGAAATGCCAAGTATTGACTCGAGCATAGTTGAACATGAAATTAAGATGTATCCAGATGTCAAACTGGTATGATAGTGGCTACAACAGGTCCACCCCAAGAAAGTCGTTGCCATCAAGGCGGAAGTTGAAAAACTCCTCCATGCTGGTTTCATTTACCCCATTCCTCTGACTAATTGGGTATCGAATATTGTTCCTGTGATGAAAAAGCAAGGAACGATTAGAGTGTGCATCGATTACAGGGATGTAAATCAAGCTTGTCCAAAAGACAACTACCCTACACCCTTTATTGACCAGATAATTGATGAATGCGCGGGATGCGGAATCTTTTCATTTATGGATGGATTTTCCAGGTATAATCAAATAAATATCCGCCCACAGGACCAGTCAAAGACTGCATTCATTTGTCCATGGGGCACATTCACATATCGCAAGCTACCCTTTGGTTTGAAGAAGGTAGGGGAAACTTTTCAGAGAGCAATGAACTATGCTTTCAATGACATCAAAAACATCGTTCAACCATATCTCGATGATCTCCCAGCTCATTTGCGAAAGCGAACCGATCATCCACACCATTTGAGAGTGATATTTGTACGTTGCCGACACTACAAGATACGACTCAATCCGCAGAAATGTGTGTTTTGTGTCAGTTCTGGTCATTTACTTGGCTTTGTGGTCTCAAAGGATGGGATTCATCTCGACCCTTGCAAGGTTCAGGAAATAATCGATTTGCCTCCACCTTCAAACTTGCTTCAGATTCAGAAACTCCAAGGGAAAGCAAACTTCCTTAGGAGGTTCATTCCAAATTACACCGAACTAGCTAAAGGTTATACTCATCTATTGAAAAAGGAAGTACCCTTCATTTGGGATCAGGTCCCGCAGGCTTCTTTTGATGCTTTAAAGCAATGTCTAATAAAAACGTCATTAATGTAATGCTCCTGATTATCAAAAAGACTTTAACCTGTATCTGGTTGCAGCAGATATGACCATAGCAATGGTTTTAGTTCAAGAAGACAATGGAATTGAACATCCTATATATTATTTAAGCCGAAACTTAAATGATACGGAAATGAAATACTCCTACGTTGGAAAGCTCACCCTCACAACTATTCAAGCGATACAGAGATTTCGACACTACGTCCTCTTCATAAAAACTACCATTTTATCAGATTGCAACCCCATGACTTATATATTGTCGCGACAGTTGCTAGGGGGAAAATATTCAAAATGGATAGCAATTCTACAAGATTTGGATCTGGAATTCAAAAAATCGAAATCAAAAAAATCCCTGGTATTTGCGGAGTTACTATGTGATCTCCCATCATCGTCCAATGATGCAACATCTGAAGAAGCAATCGTGGATGAAAATTTGTTTCTGATATCTTCAAGAGATCTGTGGTATGGAGATATAATCATCTATCTCCAGACACAAACATATAGGTCTAATACCTCACGCTCCGAACAATGACGTATTCGATACCAAGTGAAAGAGAACGTGATCGTCGGTGATATTCTTTACTGTCATGGTATCGATACAGTTCTGCAGAGGTGCCTCACCCATGAGGAGGCCGAAAAAGTCCTCAATGATTGTCATTCAGGCGCATGTGGGGGGCATCAATCTGGTTATGCCACGGTGCAAAAAAATTTGCGAGCAGGATACTTCTGGCCAACCATGTTCAAATATTGCATAACCGCAGTTAGAAGTTGTCATGCTCGCCAAATTTTCGATAGCAAAACCAGAAGACCACTCGCACCGCTGCAACCAGTAGTAGCTGTTGGGCCATTTGCCAAATGGGGCATAGATTTCATGACATGTAACCCCACCTCAGCCGGGGGGCATAGGTATATCATAGTCGCAGTAGACTATTTTACCAAATGGGCCAAGGCGATGCCTATATTAAACAACAGTGGTGAAACGGCTGCCCTTTTCTTTTTTAATCACGTAGTCTCTAGATTCAGCATTCCACGGGCCATAGTTAGAGTTCATGGATCGCATTTTCACAATCACATGATGGTTGAGTTGGCTCCAAATTAGGAATGTCCCACGACAACTCTACTCCATATTATCCGTAAGCTAATGGACAGGTTGAGGTGATTAACAAGGTCCTAAAGCGCATGCTAGAAAGGATGATTGGAGTCCATAAACGGGATTGGAAACTAATCCTGTACTCAGCCTTGTGGGCATACCAGACATTGGTAAGGAATGCGACCGAGTTCACACCTTTTCAACTTGTGTACGGTCTGGAAGCAATCTTACCTGTTCAATGTGAAATCTCGTCCCTCAAACTCATAGTCGACCTTCTCCCCGGAACCTCAGAAGAAGAGGCTCGTTTCTTGGAACTAATCCAATTGGATGAAACCCATCGTGATGTAGCTTCGGCCAACAAAGCTCATAAGAAATGAGTCAAAGCACAGTTTGACAAGAATGTCAAACCTCGCGTCTTCTCAGAAGGTGACCTGGTCTTACTTTACGACCAGGAATCCGATAAGTTGGGAGCAGGGAAATTCAAATCGTTATGGATGGGTCCCTATATTGTTAATTGAGTATTAGCAAAAGGAGCCTACGAGTTGTTGGACTATGATGCGATTCCACTGGTACAACCTCGCAACGGGTTGTACCTCAAGCGTTACTATGCGTAATTCTGCATAGTAATCCTCATGCTTTTGTTACATTTTTGTTTTTGCCAAGAGCATTTATTTTGGTTAGGTAATCCACTTTTTGCATTCGTTGCAGATGTCGAACCTACTGGAGTCATTCGTTGGATATGCCGACAGAGCAAGTCGTAGTTTGCGGAACCTATCTTCTGCGACATGGGCCATTTTTAATCCTAGCGGCAAGTTAGTAAGTTTCAGAGGGGTGTGTATTGGTCGGTCGACGAACAATATCGCTGAATATAGCGCATTGATAGAACTCCTCTCTGATGCCATCACACATGGCATATTCCGTCTTGTCGTCAAGCTAGACTCACAGCTCGTCATTCTACAACTCACCCACATCTATTCTGTATGGAATCCAGCTATCTATCGCATGTTCCTAAGAGTTAGAATTTTGGAAAGACAGTTCGATTTCATCCAATATCAACATATTTCCAGAAGCTTAAACACATTAACAGACTCATTGGCAAATTATGTGTTAGATAGACATTTGCGACATTTATAAAAAGAAGCATCACATCAATATATGCAGCAAGATCATGTAACTTAACCAAAATAAAGCTCCGAAAATCAAAAATATATTCATAATTGTTTATAGTTTATACATAATGTTCTATAACCAAGACAAGATCGGTCAAATGACGCAAAACTCAAAATACTATGGGGCATCCTAGACTAATGATGCTGGTGATAACAAGTCACCGCCTGTGCAATCATGCGTAAAAGCCTAGTCCATCGACTCGGCACTCCAGGAGTATGTCGCTGCAACCGTAGAGGCAGTTCATCGGTCCTCACATCCGGGATACCAAGGGTAAGACCCTTGATCTAGTCTTGTAGTGCTGAAAGAGTCTTGACCACGTCAAGGTCGCGAAGGATGGCCTTACCCACAGCTTCTCCTGCTGGAGCGGTCGCTGGGTCTCTGCAGCGTACTGTCGGTCGAACTGGTCCAACATCTGCATGAGCACAAGATTTTTTATTAGTCTTGATAAAAAAACATAAGAGCATTATAAAAAACAATGAACAAAGATATGGTCAGAAGAATTACCCATAGCACCCCACTGCTCACCAGCCGACAACACCAAATCTGGGTCACCCCGGAAATCCATGCCAGCATCTGGAAACCTGGCATAAACCATCTCCCGACGATCGAACCACTCAAAGAAAGTATCAGAAAAAGAAATCTGGGGCTGGCCAGCATGTCGAGACATGAGGTCAACCCATCTCTTCATCCGTGGTTCAGTCGGTGGAGGTAGGCCAAGTGAAATGTACTGCGGCTGCATCAGTGGGATTCTCTCCAAAGCGAAAGCGGTCAAAATAGAACCATAGCCAAAGCTATTGGATCTTCCACTTTTCACCTTGGTCAGTTGTTCTTTCATCATAGAGAGTACTGCATCACACCAGTTGAACACCTTCGGTTCAAGGCATTCCAAAGCATACTGCATGTAAGACCTGTTAGCTATGTGAAGAGCAGAACTACCAGCCAGTCTAGCAAAAGTGAACAGAATGGTCCATAAGGGCCGGTCAGTGACATCTCGGATATTGATCTTGCCATCTGTACTCGGCTAAGATCCCTCTCTGTAGTGCCGACAAATATACTCCCTCACGGACTCACCCGCACGGATAGAGCCTGATAATGAGAGAGGGGCACCATGCCTCGATAAACCGGTCAGAAAATAGATGTCCACGAAAATCAAGGGAATCGATTTGCCCCTAATCTGGAACACCTGGTTGATAGGATCCCAGGCATTGAGGAAATATTACAACAAGCTGATTTGTTGCCCCATGCTAGAGATACGAAAAAACTTCAACAAGCCACAGTTCCGCAATGCAGCTACTGTGCCCGGATCATGTAAAGCAACAACTTCCTCTTTTTCATGCTTGCGTTCTCGCCATGTAACAACCATTTTTCTCCAATGAATCTCTGAAAAGAAAACAAGAGAAGAGTCAGGATCTTCATTTCGTAAAAAACAGGCAAAAATCTATGAGAAAACTGTGCAAAAAGTTTCCTCCTTGCGCCCATTGCACCCCAGTAAGTGTACTGGGAGTGATGCATACTGACTAGTCAGTGAGAAGACTAGTATGCATCGCACCTTTCGATTAAGGAAGGGTGCGATGGTGCCAGGGCGAGTTCTTAAAACCCCAGAGGCTCAGTAGAGCAAGGAAGTAGGATCAGAATTCAAAAAGAAAAGAATACAATTGAATAGCACAAGTTTAGCTCCTACCTCGTCCAAGCGGTGTCAGGAATTGTCCACAGAATCTCCCGGAATCAGCCAGTGAAAATCAGGGGGGGAAAGCACCTCCAGAGCTCCAACAAACCAAATTCAAATGAAATGGAAAAATGAGAGGTAAAAGTCACTTTGAATTTACCATGCACATAATTTGAGTAAAATATTAGTGTTCTTAACTCATTTATCAAGCATATGTTTTCATTTCTAATCGGTTTGATGAAGCAAATGAACAGGTAGTACAATCTTTGAAAGAACAAAATGCTAATGGTGAATCAAAGACTGAATGACCATTATCACGAGCAGTTTTAACACATAGTTGAAGCTCATTAAAAAATAAACATAATTCATGAGCAAATGTTTCCCCCAGCATTTAAGCTCATTAAAAAATGAACCGGTAAATAACCATTGTGAATGCCTTATCGCCAGCTTTTGAGCCTTGGTCGTGTTCTCATCATCACCTCCAATCTGTTTTAAGCCGATCATTCACTCCCATATGATTGTTTGCCCCTTTGAGGAACATCTGCGAAGAGTGATTCTATTAACCATCCTTGTGACCTTGCCATGATTGGAGAATTCCAAACCTTAACTGGAATCAGCTGCTACCAGAAACCATCACTCGTTCTGTTGGATACCTATACCAATAGGTTTCATATTTCATGATTGGATATCAAAGGTCCAAATATGCTCTGCTTTGACAAATGCAAAGATCTCATATTTCCCTAAGAAGGCAATGTCTGTATCAGTTTTGATAAGAACTCAATTTTGATGGGTGGTCCAACAGTCTAATCTGGATCCCATGGCCATGTTTTCAATTTCATGTTGTAGAATAGGAATGTATCTGTCCAAACTTGTTTATCTTTGGCAATCAGTAGAGGTAGAGAAGCTTAAGGTTCCAACTGCTAAACTGGACCCTGGAGGGAAGGGTGTACTAGATAGGAGATGCAAGCAAAAAGCAAATGAAAAGAAAGGCATTCAAAGGGGTTGCAAGTCAAGTGCACCCTCCAAGAAGGAACAAAAAATGCTAGGAGAACTAGTTGGGTAGGTAGATGGGGTTGCAGAAATGGTGTCTCTTTCAAAATCAAAGTTGTTGAAACATCAACAGGAAGAGCAGCACTCTGGAGCATGACTAATTCCCTTGTTCGCATTTGTACACCACTCATCACTAACACCCTTTCCCAAGATGCACAGAGCACAGAAATTTATATCTTTGAAGTATTCTTATGGCTTTAAGAAGCCACATTTCTTGTGTAAAAATCTTTTCATTTTGATCTACTCCTTATTTCAAGTTATTCTCAAAGAAAACTTGGTTTATCTAGCCCTTACTCATATGATTCCCTCCATGCTAACAACTAACTCTATTACTTAGCCCCTTATACCCCTCTATCCCTATTATTATAAACACCATGGTGTATAAACCCCAAAATGCATAAATATCCCCTCCCTGGCACTATAGCCATAGTATTCTCTCCCTGGGACTCGAATTGACACCTGGTCAAGGTCAAGAACCCATGACTCACCTTTTGCTCCACCTCAGACTAGTTTCCCTACCCAAAGTGCCATGTTGCCCTGAAAAACCTTGAAAACCTTGAAAAAACATTGAGAAACCTTCAAAAACCCATAAAATTACTCCAAGGAGCGGAAAACCTTATAAAATCACCCTTCCCCGCTTTATCCTAAGGTCGGGGGTCATTCACCTTTTCATATTTCATAAACCTGTTTAAAACCCCTTTTTCCAAAGTTTCCGCCTTCGGAAATATTAATGCCCAGAACCTTATATAAAACCTTTGAATGGCTTATATTTCTAATATTGGCGGACAGTAATATGTTGGCGAAAAAAACCATTGAAAATTCACCAAAAGGAATATTTATCGCCCGGAGGGTCCCGCCGTCCACGTCTGCAAAAGAAATATTTGTTTATTACCCGCCCAGAAGCAGTACAGGTCGTGCAGGTTGCCTGCCCGAGGACCGTCAGATCGCGTCAGGTCCAGATCTACGGCGGAGGTTGACTTCGGGCAATCCCGACGTCCGCACGTTAACCAAAGCCGCTGCTACCGTTCGCGCAAGTTGGGCGCCCGACGACCGTCCGATCGCCCGCCTCCAGATCCACGGCCATTATCAATATCGGAAGGCCTTACGTGTCTGACAGATACCTTCTGATATCTGACAGACGCTTACGTCAGGCCAGCATCAGGCCGGGGGCACGCGTCACTTTACTATTGCATCGGAGCAATGCCTGACAGTCCGTCCGACGTACAGGACCCCTTCCGATATAGCGACACCTGTCCCGTCCACATTCGCACCCCGCTGCCATGCACGTCACCGCCAGTTCGTCCCGCCTTATCCCCCATTCATCCACCTGGCCGCCACATCACTGCCCCCGTGGACCTACCGCTGACTACCACGTCACCCGATGACGTCATGATGACGTCACCCAACCCGGGCCCCCATGATGACGTCATGCTGACATCATCCATAAAGCGCGCCAAAAAGGCCAAAAAGCCATATTTTCGCCAATTTTCACCAGTTTTCATAATTTTTCGAAAATTTGCTATTAAGCCCTCTGCATGGAATTTACGATGCCTGCGCCACCAGTCAACCTGCAACCGTTTTCGAAGCACCCCGCGCGCAAAATCCAGCTGCATTCTTCAGTCTAGACCATTGTTTACCAGGTACTTCGGCCTCGTCCTCTTGTCAACTAGTTTTTCTTGAATTTTCTGTAAAACCCGCCATGAAAGCCTGTAAGACGTGAAATTCACCGATAAACCAACTGTGTTTTTCCCTATTCGACCAATTAAAATCAAAATATAGTGTCGGAGACCTCCAATTCACTGCAAAACCGGTTAAATAACCTACCCTGTTCGCGCAACCGTGGACTCCTGTGTAAACTCCCACAATTGACAAAGGAGGTCTCCCTGCCGCTAAAAACCCTTCCTAAGGGGCCAGCATTGTCATCCTGATTGTAAACCAACCCTGTCGACCTTGGTTCCTATCAGAATTCACTATTTCAAATGGCATTTCAGTTATTATTTGCATAAAGCATGGAAACCCCTGAAATCCTCAATGTCACTCCTCTGAATGCTCCTCAGAGGGAGCTAGACTGGCAGGACTTAGCAGACCTGGATTATCAGATCTCAGAACATTCCAAACAAGGGTGCACCCCTCATCTTCAACTGCTAAATGAGTTCAGGGCCAAACACAGAGATGGAACAGATATCCTAGGCATCTGGGAGTCTGCCTTGCCAACTTTTAAAATGCCTATAGTCAGACAATTCCCTGATCTCATCTATCTTTGTGCCAGTCAATATGAGCCATCACAGAGAGCTGTAGTCAATCCCAAGGGTGAAGTTATATTCTATACCACCCCTCAAGCCATCAGGGACATGGTTCAGTTCAAGACTAACAAGACAATGGTTCCCTTATCCCTGCTGGACCTAATCAACCAAGGGAGCAAAACACTTACAGAGGCAGAGATCCTGAGGTTTAATCAGCTATTTGTGAGCAAATCAGACACAGTGCTGCATCCTCCAATCTTTGATGGATACCTAAATCAACTTGGACTAGACCTAGCCCATATGGTGAGCTCAGTGCTGGGATACGGATCAATGGAGTATATAGAAGAAACTGTGCTAGTCATGATGTTAAGGTTTGTCCCTGGGAGGGCCCCTATCTGCTACAACTATGCCAAATACATCTCTGACAAAATTCATGAGCAGTTCCTGCACTTACCTAGAGAGAGGGTGTTCAAATACACCTCATACATTTATCATCTTATCCTGTATCACCAATATGAACAATTCTCTTTTGAAATCAACAGAAATGATGCAGCGGGAAACCCAAGATCGGTTGTATACTGGAGCTCCATCTTTCATAGAGGCTCACCCTACACATACTGTGAGTTCATAGATCACTTCATCCATCCAGCCATGTCCCTACTTATGACAGAACCTCCTCCAAGACTCACTGAGGAAATGAAGAGGATACTGCAACTATCCTCTGCTTACAGTATAGGGGACTGGTATTTTTACCAGCATCACACTGTGATCAGAATATATGGTTGTGAGCTAAGACCATTCAGGCTGCCCAGGTTTGTGCCTATGAGGCTCTTTGCCCTGGAGTATTTCAGACAGTTTGCCTATGTAGATCTAGTCCATTTTTCAGGAAGGGGCAAGAAGGCACAACTTAAAGTCAAAAACCAACTCGGGCATTTGGTTTTAAACAAAAGAGAAGGATGGAAGGAGGCAGAGAGAATGTTGGTGGCCCTTGGCTTAACACAAAGCTTCCTGTGGAAACCATATGACCCCAATGGTTTCATATCCAAGAGGAGAGTAAAATACAAACTCGCCGGTTATGAGCATCATAACATGATCCTCATAACAAGACATGCAAACCAGCCAAAATGGCAGAAAAACACCTTGATAGAGCCTCTGACCCAAGAAGAGCTAAATGACAAGGCTAGGAGACATTTATTGAAAATGGCTGACTTGGAGTGTCCTTATCAGGTACCTACCCTACCCAGTCCTCATACAACAGCTCCAGGTTCTTCATCTGCAACACAAGAAGGGGCAGTACAAACTTCAAAACAGGGACTGGACAAAGGAAAGGGCAAGGTAATGGAAGAAACAGAGGATCAGCAGGAGCAACGGCAAGAGGGCCAACAGGACCAGCAGGAGCAACAAAAACAAAATCAGCAAGAAACTGATCAACAGGATCAGGTACAGCAAAAAGGAGAAGGCCAGGCAGCCACCCAAGATAAAACAACTAGCATGGCGCCTCCTAGACAAGATTCCAGGGTCGACCCTTCAATCCTCCAAACCCCTGTAAGGGAGGACATCAGCGGGAAAAGGGAGAGGGAGACCCCTCTCACAGAAGGTCCAGAAAAAAGGCAAAGGCTAAATCCATTTGGAGAAGAGGAAATGCAAAGCTTTGAGGCCTCTGCCAGCTCATTACAACAAGAGCAAGATAGGACAGCACTTGGGGAGGTCAGCTCCTCAGGGCAAGATAAAAGCAGAGCTGCAGGCATCAAAGACTTCTTC
>APFE031531210.1:53056-68216 GCA_000404065.3 Pinus taeda
ACAAAACAAAAGTTATGATTATCAAATCCAAGAAGGACACTTGCGCTAATTTTATGTATGACAATAATAACTTGGAGGAAGTGTATTCTTACAAGTACCTAGGAATTGATATCCATCACAAGCTCATCTGGAACCATAGAATTGAGAAAAGGATCAATGGGGGATGGAAAGCTTATTTTGGTCTTGAAAATAATTGTAAAACAGCTAAACTCGTAATGTGGGATAAAAAGAAGTTCCTCTTTGAAACTTTAGTCACTCCTGTTATCTTATATGGCTGTGAAGTTTGGGGCTGCAGCATCTCCAGAGAATCATGGAGAAAGATTGAGCAAATCCCAAAGCGTTTCATAACTTATAACTTGAAAATTAAAAGTAATAGACCCTATCCTATTCTCCTTATAGAAGCAGGTCTTTCTCCTATTGAGAGCCTTGCTATGCTCAGGTTTCTGTTGTACAAGCACAAGCTCAATAACATAGACAATCATAGACTTCCTAAGCTAGCTTTAAATTCCAGCCAAAACCACCCAAGGCTTAGCCGAGGATGGCATAAAGACACAAGGGCCTGGTTAAACTATTGGGAGATCAATGAGAATGATGCTTTGCAAAACATAAATAACGTTAAAGATATTGTTACTTCTAAGTTCAAAGAAAAATTGTGGTGTGAGAAATATTTAGCGTCTAAAAGAAAATTAAGTTATTATAAGAAGGTCATCAACCCCACCCTTTATGATCAAAAGTATCTCTCTATTTTAACTAGCTCAAAGAAGAAAATTAATATAGCAAAGATTAGAACAAATTCTCATGAGCTCCATAGTGAAACTGGTCGTTGGGCAGTTCCTAAAACGCCATGGATGGAAAGGATCTGCCATATTTGTAAGAATAGGAGCATCGAGGATGAAAACCACTTCCTCTTAGAGTGCCCTGCATACAACCACATTAGATCTCAATTTCACAACCTATGTTACAATACCGACCTTCCTAGCCTTTTACAATGCCAAAATTATAGTGAACTCGGGAGGATTCTCTCCAAGCTTTTTGAGCATAGGAATAAAATCTTAAATCAAAATAAATAATTTGTCTTTTTAGGTCCGATAGATCATTTTGGTCTCAGCGGACGTTAACCATCATCATCATCATCATATATGTCTATGTGTGTGTGTGTGTGTATCACACAAATAGTAAGAAAATAGAAACTTGTACAAGGTCTATTTTGGGTAATACAGTGAGGTTACCTAAAGAATTCCCTGTCACAAGAAATTTTCATATGGAAAGTGTGTAAGAGGGACCTCTTTCTGCCAACTACCACATCAAAGAAAGTAATTTTCCTATGCTTATGCTTATGTGACTTATTATGTGAAAGATTGAAAATATGAGAACCTGAAAATTAAAATTTAAAATAAATGGCTGTGAATGTCAGGAAAAGAAACAAATTCTAATATGTTTGAGGAATTGTTGAGTCATGGAATGAGTGGCATGAATCCCTCATCCTGCAAAACAAAGTGGAAACTAGTTACTCATAAATTTAATGATATGTATCTCAGTGGAAAAAGTGGTTAACTCTCATTTTTGAACTTTCAGGTTGTAATAATAAATGTTTGATTGCATTTTTAAATGCTTAGAATGTTTGTGATGCAAATGTATAACGAAAATATAGTTTCATTTCAATCTATATGAAATTAATAAGAATGATATAATTATTATGCATGTAATAATTCTGAAATCACTTTAGAATTTTTGTAAATTTTACAATGAAAGGATTGTATGTATGAACACTTACAATTGTTTGGTTGATTGAAAGTTCAAATTGTAAGTAGAGTGCTAGAATGTGGTATAAGATAGAATCCATCATGACATATAGAAATATCACCACCTGCAAGTGATCCTAACATCATAACTAAGAATATCATGATTCTGATATCTGGCACCTAAATGAAGCAATACTTGGGAAATTGAAATTTTAATTTTCAATTTTTTGAGCATAGCTCATGGGAACTTAATGTTGTGACATAGATCAAATAATGAAGAAAAGAGCCCAACAAGAAGGCCTTTGTGGTTAAATTGCGACCATATGATGCACTTTGATTAACTCATTGGGAGAAAGTCATAAAAGGAACCTTGACTATAAGACTCCATTAGAAATGTAGTAGAGCATGCCAGAAAGGCCCATGGATATAAAAATCTAACTATTTCTTCAATAATCCCATGTAGGAAACCTTGCAATAGGTAGATTGCCTAAGGATGGGGGTTTCTTGGGCTTGGAAGGGTGAGTAGCCAATGGAAGAATAAATATGTCACATGTTCACTAGGATTTGATTATAAGAGGGCTTGTACAATGCAAATAATGAGTTGAAATTGTTACCTATTGATGAAAAGGGGTAAAAGACTAAGCATACAAATATGTATTCATTTAAAACATCACCTATTAGAAGTTTAATGCAATTTAGAAAAGAAAAGGATCAATATTGATTTAAATCATTATGATTAATCTCGTGAAGACTATATGCTTGTGATATAGGTGAGATAATGATATACCAAGGAAGGGTAGATGGTGATGGTTACATATTGATATCAGAATAGTGTAGTGGGAGCATGGTGAAGCTGAGAATACGATGGAAAAGGTCATGATGGTGACACTAGAACCTAATGAATTGAGTGTGTCCAATAAAAAAATAACCATAATTATTCTCCGTGGATGCCCTGTGAAGCAATGGGAAACCAGGGAAGAATGTTCTAGAATTCTAGACAATCTAGAGGTGACTAGACCATAAATTACTCATGCCATTGGTTGAAATGGAAACAAAGGACATGGAAAATGTCATTGATATAAGAGTTCTAATCATTAAATATCAGATTTTGTTTTAATTCTATGTTTAGAGAACACTCAAGACAGTGATCCTTTAAAGGGGTAGGGTTTGTAACATCCCTTTCCTTACCCATGTTCTTGTAATTTAAAATTATAAGCTAAAAACCTAACAGTGAGGCTATGGTTGGATAAGATAACATGTTTTAGTTTCACATAATTAAGTATTTAAATATTTAACTGATGATTGAAGGAAGTACTTCCTTATGGATCCACTTTGTGAGGGATGCTTACTTGCATGCCTTTAAAGACATGAGCAAAATTGAATTAGATCATTGAGCCACCGGTTGTGAGACAATTGAGCTTCTTGATAGGAATGTGGTGAGATATGATTGGGGGTAGACATGATTAGATATTAGAGAATCAATGAGATTGTATTGGGGTGGTGAGGGGCACACAATGGTTCTTATTCCCCCTCACATATCGAGGAGACAATGAAAGAAAGATGACAATTCCCAATTTCCTAACTACATTGAAATAACCAAAGGAGTTCTTTCGCAAATACATGGAGGGATGCAAAGGAAGAAATATATATGTAAAATAAAATAGAAATGAAGGTTTATCATCTGTTGTTGATCTATCTGGAGTTGTCCATCGAAGGATCCTTTTGAAAATTGTTCTTTGGCTACTCATTGGTCATGTGAGCGGGTTGGCCTTCTTTCTCTCGCTAGTTCTCACGTGTGATTTTGCTGTCTTTCTTTCTATTGTAGGTAAGACGATGTTTAAAGGTTAAAATTGAACTATGGAACAATGAATGCAAAAGAAAAAGTATTTGTACAACTAAATTTTGGGCCCTATGTATGTTTTGAACTATTGAGAAATTGGATGAAGCCCTATGAATGAGGTAAGAGAAAATTGGATCACTGCAACATTTACATATAAAGAGAACTTGATAAACTACCTATAAAACGGACTCCATATCTAATTTTTTATCAATATTTGGTGTGGATTTTCCCTAATAAAGCATCCCCTCAAACATTAGATCTAGATATGGGCCGTTATTTGTAATAAAATTGTAGTGTGCTGGTCTATGGTTGGGTGGAGAGTGGAAGCCCCTCCTTCTGTTTCCATCTATAGTAACATACTAAAATACGTATATTGTAATTATGTATTTGACTTATATAATGTGATGTTTCCCGCATTCCATACGTGTGGTATAAGCTCTTGCATATCCATGAATTTCAATAGATGCTTGAATGGTGTTGTTCATTACTATGCACATAATTGACATGAATTCTCTTATATTTATGGAAATGATGAATGACTGGAGTGCGTTGTCCAATATTGCATTTGTGGTTAATGTGTTAACTATTCACTTTTTTCTCTTTCACTTGACTATTATTCCTAAGGAATGGAATAGGATATGCACAAAGTGGGTTTATGATGTTTTAATAATACTTCATGTATTGTTAGTAGCCTTGAATGCTTAAACTAAGGAGCTTGTTCCATACTCATGATTAGACATAAATATGCATGCTATGAAGTGAATGAACCCCTCGGTTGTGTCAATAATTGTTTAAATCATAAATAGCATGGTAAACTATAGGCTTACAAACATTCATGTTACTATGGATGAAAATTGTAATAGTTTGAATCCTTAGAGATTTTATATTTTTAATGAACATACCATAATTCTCCTTGAGAAGATATACAACTCTGTGTTTTTCTTGATTACTTAATTGGTCAATTGATTTTCCCTAAAAATGTAGACCAACTTATATAAGGTTAACAAACAAGGATTTCCTATAAGATTTTTCTTCGAGAATTTTCAATATGTGTGAAGCTGGATTTTGGTACCATGTCCGCTTTCTTAAATTCTGGATGAGGAATTATTGAGTAGCTCACTCATTACCGATTATGGTTAAGATATCTTACAATGGTAGAGATAAATCTTGAAAGACAACCATTCAAGACTTAAGTAAAATACAATGAATCAAGCAAAGAGAACGTAGATAGAACCTGATGCAAAAATATGCAAGGATTGGGCCCATTGGGTTCTCATCCTTTGGGCCTTAGGGAATTCAAAAAAATTAGGAAGAGAATGATTTGATAGATCTTGATGCTGAAAGGTGTTGGGGGTGGGTTAATTAGGATCTTTTCCTTTAGAGCATCTAATTAAACTAGACAAATAATGGGCCAATAGACCCTGATGTCAAAAGGCATTAGGGGTGGCCTATCGAGCACTCAAACTTCGGGGAATTTGAATGGATTAAGTGGAGAATGGGTTGATAGAACATGATGTTGAGATGGGCTAGGTGTGGACCCATCAGTCTCTTGAGCTTTTAGTCACCGTACTGCAGAGAGATTTCTTGGTAGGACTACAACCAATAGTCCCTCAGCCTCGCATGATGTGGGTCAAGGTGGGCCCTACCAGCTTCTTAGTCTTTGATCAATTTGGTTGATAAATGATGTTTTGGTTAACATGGCTGGTGGAACCTCAATTCGGTATGATGTGGGCAGGGGAAGGATCACCAGGCTTGCAACTTTCATGCCACCAGATTAATGAACTGGTAGGACAAGAATAGAGTTGAGGATCCTAGTCTGGCATGATGTGAATTCGTGGATTTGAGGCCTTCAATTGGTCCTTATCCTTTGGGGTTTCCATAATGGGTAACTTCTTCAACATGTACAGAAGTTGATTTTCCATGACAAGGGCACCTTATGGGCCCACATGTTGTTGGTTTGGTAGTGCCACATGGGACAGGTACAATTACATGGTTTTTTAGAGATGGCTTGTCCCTTCCTGATGAGAAAACCTTCAAAAAAGTATAAATGTTTATTTGAGATTCAAATTGAGGTATAATTTATATCACTAGAAATCTCCCAACGAGTTGAATGTGATGGTGGTATTACTTTTAAAATTTGAAAAGTTTAACAAAAAGTGATTTTATAACCCCATATTCATACTAGACCTTAGATATCAGTTTAAAGGAGATAACCCTCCCACACCTCAAGATTATTAAGGATGTGGCAGGTGGTTACGATAATTATTGATCTAGATCACCTAGTGAGCTAATGTTGTGAGCATTCTACGTTGTACTAAACTATGGGTCAAGGTGGAAATGGGTGTTTGAGTCTCACTAATTTTTTTCTAAATGGGAGTATGTTGGATAATGTTGCTAAGGTTACACCTAGAATGATGAGACCATATTAATAGCTCACACCTCACATTTTGTTGGAACCTATCACCAAACTCTTAAAATTTACCAATTTCAAAGTAATTAACATAGTGATCTAAACTAGGTTCAACCCACAATCTTCTAAGGAAATATAAAGGGACCTACTTATTATTAGTGGGAGGCTCATCAAAATCCATGAACCACCTATTCATCGAGTTGGATTTAAAATGTTGGTAGGTGATCTTGTCCATGGAAATACATTTTTTTATCACTAGATATTGTGTTGCAGTGTTGGGGTTCATAAACAACGTCACTAAATCTTGTTTTGAAATGTGGAAATGTCTTACATAATCTCTATCTAAACATTTCATGTAATATTTAAACATTCTCTTGTTGTAATTAGAAATATGTGATAAATGACTTTGGGCATCAACAATGGAAAAAATAATGGTATGTAATGATGTAGCTAGTAAATGGCATGATATCTCCATGACATTTCATAAATGTCTTAAAAATGATCTTAGTGAGCTAATACTTACATCAGTTTCAAATTTTGTGTTTCATAATATCTTAGATCTTAATTTATCTTCATTTAATGAAAATGAGTCTGAATCTTATTTAGATGTAAAATCCATATGATTTAAATATGTTGCATCAAAGATGAGAAGATGAGAAATATACTTTTATTTGCTTCTATAATTAAAATATTAAAAAAGAAAAAGTTTTAGGAAACCTACCTCTAATCAATAAAATAGGAATTAAGTTTGGTACTTAAACACTAAACACTATTATAATTCCTTCTTAAATTGCTCAAGAGTTTGTAGAACATACTTTCCTTTGAAGTAACAATGGAATTGGCCATGTGCATGAAGTAAAGGAGGAAAGAGTATGCACATTTTTGAACTTATTTATATTGTAGATAAACAGAGGAGCTTGGGCATTATTGAACTTGTCTTGATTAGATATTTTGGGAATATTTTTTAATATCCTAAATGTTGGGTCAAACAATTCACTGCACTCATGTCAATTAGATTTCAAGATACTCCAAAAATATTAAATCTACCTAATGATTCCATGTATGTCCCGTGCACATGCCTAAAAATACATACATATTGTTGAAAACTTGAAGTTGACATCCCTTTACTTGATATGGAAAGTACACAACAAACCCTTGTGGGGGTAATGTTGAAACTATATCATCACACTTAAGTATTTATGAGAAACTAAACTCATTCAAATGTATGCAAATCTAGTGTTTATTGGTTTAAGGAGGATTTGTTCAGATACCTTGAACCACTTCTACTTTTAACATTAGTAGCAAGTAGCATGCCATTATAAAAAGCTTGTCAGGATATATTTAATTTTTCATGTTGTGTCAACATTTACCTCCCTCATACTTTACATGTACAAAATAAATGTAAATAAAGGATCTAGCACCACCGTCAATGACAAGAACCATTCACAAAGAAAAGAGAGCGCCCTCCCCCAACATCTACAAAGAAAGGAGAGTCTTACCTCGATTTCTTTCGATCTTTAAAACAAATATAACATAACATGTAAATTTTATTAGTTGTTTCTAAATTCTTTATCTCTATACATGGATCAAATGTATGCATTCATATCTTCCTAGAATGGTGATTTTTCTAGTCGTGTTTTTTTCACAGTCCTAGAATCAGATTTTACTAATTTACAGTAGAATATTGTATATCTTTTTTCCTCCAAGTATCATTTATGCATGAAATAAATTTAGTGGAAATTTTCTCTTCAAATTCTAGGCATGCGAAATCTCATGATCAATGATCAAATTCGAAGGGCTTGTCTTGATTTCAATTAGAAGGGCATATATTCAACCAACTCTTCCATAATGAAAGGCTAAAAAAAATGGGCTTGGAGTATTCGCTGAAACTTCATATGCTTGTCTAGGAGCTCATCATTCTTGGATGTAAGGAAACATGTTAATCACCCAAGGCCTACAAGCATCTGTAGGAGTGAAATCCTTCCCCCTTATGGGCCACCAGCGGACAACCAACAGGTAATTCCAGGTGGTTTGGTTTTCCTTGAATAATGGTGATGAGTCAACCTGCATTTGGTGATAGTAGTCAAAGATGGTTTCCTCATGACTACTTTGACAACTAAGTTATGATAGGTTTTCCCACTGTGTAAAAAATGAAAGGATAAAAAAATACATTTTAATTGATAACAATATATTATCTCCACATTTCATTCTCAATCAATTTTTTTTATTATTAAATAAATTAAAATCTTAAAAATATCACATTATGACAACATCAAATAGATAATATAGTCAAATCTAAAAATTATAAAAAAATATTGGAATTGCAATATTTAATAACTAATTTTGCATTTTTTAATCACAAAATGGTTCAATATTCTTAAAAATCCCTATTACATACAAACTATGCACGATTCTCATTATTAATATATGTGATTCCAACCATTCTTCTAAAATTTAGCGGAAAAATGTTCCAAGCAAATAAAAATTGTGCATAACACTCCCCCCACCAGTTTGGTTTTGGCTGATGGCTATTTGGGCTAGACCTAAGATTTTAGAATTAACTTGAAATAATATTGAACGAACTTGCTATTTTCATTGGACTTGCGAGTGGATTCATGGTATAGAATTGCAACCCTCATAAGGCAAGGCATGGATTCCCATTTATTATGGTTTATGGAGTCTCCCACATACAACATCATTTGTCTCTCAACCTTTCCAGCATCAGAGAGGCATTAAACCTACAAATGACATGTAAATATGAAAATGCCACAACATATGAAAAATTTGAGAAGAAGCAATTGTCTATTGATTCAATGACATAAATATTCAAGCCAAAAAAGCCATGAATAGATAGATCACCTAACAAGTTGATAATCTTGAGGCTGCCATCTCCATCTCTTGTAATTGGAATCCATTATGTCATTCTTTCAGTAGTCAAAATCAGTGCAAGCATAAGGGAATGACCCAGCTAGATACAAAACATAGGATTCACTCTCCATACATATCCCCTTGAATAGATTACACTAACCTTGTAATCCCACTGAAGGAGATGGAGGTTATACCATGAACATGTTGGTGCCCCTACCTCCTATGGGCACATTATTAGTAATCTTGTTAACTATTCTTGGATTTCAAACGTTGACTTCTTCATGTAATAGTGTTTCTCTAACATTTTTAGAAATGTATTTTTCCCTAGGGTTCCTCTGAGATTTAATCTAGAAAAATCTTGAATCTTGTTGTTGATCTTGGATCGCATAAAAAAATTATTTAACAACCCAAAACGACCTGCATATTACATCTCACCATCTCACCTCTATTAGATAATGGATTCTAAAGCCATGAATAAGCATCGTCATTCAAAGCCCATATCAAGAAGGAAGATAACATGAGCAATCCGCCACTACATCCAACCACACTCACACAGCTATTACCTCCTTTATTTCCCATCTATTTGTCTACATGAGACTGCAATTACCTATATCTTCTTTTCATGTCGTGACTCAGAGACGCACATACAAAATAAGTCTTGAATATAATAAAAAACTCAAAGACATTCAAAACTATAATTTTTTAGATGAAATTATTTATATATATATATATAAAAGAGAAGTATACTTTTCTAGGTAGGGCAGGAACTTGAAGTAATGCAGTGCATAATTCGATGTTGAAAAACCACAAAACAGTCTTGGAAAATCTCTAAGGTGAAGGGTTGACTCTTTGTTCTCGTCAATTTTACCTTTTTAACTCCTTCCTCTTTCTTTCTCAAAGCTCTGTGGTTATTTTTCATGTCCGCTTCTGATCTTCCCCACACAGCATGGAGTCTGTCCTCTGAAACTGTATTTTTTTGCTTAGACAGCATAGACAAGAAAACATCAAATTTTACTTAAAAACATCATTTTAAGACAACGTCTATACCTTGTTTTAATATTGGTAATGTCCGCTTATTAGTCAGGAAAAAAATCGTGTGACGAGTCATATTTAGTTCAAAACATGCATTGACCTCCAAAAATGTTTTTGCTAATCACACTCTATAAGTATTGCTCATAGATTGGTAAAATATCTTTAGAGATATTTTTGATTTAGGTAGCGGAAGAGATCTTTAAATTTTACGGCTGTCTTTCAAGAAAACATGGCAAGATCATTTCTTTTCAATGTGTGAATGTTAGATTATGTACATTGTAATTTTCTCTTGAGATGAATATTAATGTGTTATAGGTGGGAATACAGTGGTGACTCGCGAGAAAAATCCAAATCGAAGGAAATTATTCAAATCCAACCATGCTTCTCTCTATTTCTCCTTATCATTAAAATATTAATTTAAAGAGCGCTAGCAGGGAATGCACTAACTCATTGAGTATTGTTTGTGTGAAACTCATGGAAGGTATTCAAATTGTGAAGACGTAAAGAAGATAATGATGCCTCAGAGTTAAGTATTTATTTATTGTAACCGGCCAAAGTTGATTCGTCAACGAACAATAAATCTATGTATATGAATCTCTATAGACTCTGTGAAGGGTATTAATATATAACATGGTTTGGATTCTATTGTCACTTTCACTGTTGTAATGAATTTGATGTTATTATTGTAAATTGTGTGAGTTAGATTATTAAATCTCCTCAACGAACCGTGAATCCCTGTAACATTCTGTAAACAATAATATATCTAGCAACCCTTCATCGGGAATTTTGTTATATTATTTAAAATTTTTAAAAACAAGTAGAAATAGAAATTAACATTTTGTTTATGCCTAATTTTCCCTGAGGACGTGCTAAATCCCCCTTCGATTTTTTTGTAACATATTCAATTTTGAACCCTATTTGTGAGGGTAGAAAAGGAGCATTTTTAAAATCTTTCAGTTTCGTTGGTGAATGTTTGTCTTGATGTGGCTCTGGATTCATTAACACCTCATCCTTGCAAACAATTTGTTGTACATGTTGTTGTGGATAGTCAATTACATGTACCTAAAGGGATAGTAGTTGTTGCGATGGATACCTAGTGGCATCCAAATGTATTTTATGTTGTCATTGCAATCTCGCCGGGAGATGCATTGGAATTTTTATACCGTCATTATCATTTTAACTAATGATATTCACATCAAGAATATGAGAAATGAACTTATCAAGATATAGAAACTTCAGACGGTGCCATGTCTTACCAAGGGAACAATGAAAGGATGATAGTCCCTACCACTGCCCAATTTTAGTTACTAAATCTATCACAAGTACATCGCATATTAGAGTAGTATAATGAATTGACGAAATACCCTTTGGGTTTTGCGACGACTCGTTACCGACAAGATTACTACGACCAACCCCTACCCCTCCCGTGGACCTTGTTACTCTCCTTCTCCGTTTACCCACCTTCTTTGCCTCCCCTTCATCATCTCCGTCTTGGTTACCATTTACAAGCTCCTCGTCCTCCATTCTTCGTTTGCAGGTTCGGTCCTCCATTTGTAGGAGAGTTGACATGACATTTTTCCTACCACGGAGCAACTGAATTAATGGCCAAATTTGAAATTTGGGAGAGGTAGCATTTGATTTTCAAATCAGACTATGCCTTCACCCTTTACCCTGAACCTAGTGATCATTTGATGATGGCATGAACCTTGCCGAGACTGAAAAAATTAATCAACGAGTGAACTTGTCGACTCATTTGACCAACAGCTTGGACCATACGAGTCAACGATTTCACCCATGGAAATTTTTTGCCGTAGGTGAAATTAATATTCAAAATTGAGAATGCACCTCTAATTTCTCATGTACGCCTTCCTCGTCTATGTAGTGTGTCGATACTCCATTTTTTATTGTAAAGCAAGAATTGTCGACCCTTTTTAGTGATGCGATATCCCTTAGTATTGAAAATCATGAACGCGCTTCTCATTTCTCCTCTATGCCTCTCTCCTCTGCTTAGTGTGTTGAGAATGCATTTCCATTTGCGGAGCAAGAATTGTCAATCCTTTTCATTGACGAGGGAATCTTGTGGGCCAGGTAAACTACTCCTGTTACAAGTTTTTTGCATTTTTTTGTTTCCTGGTACAAATTTTCTAACAAATTTGCTCATTTTTGTTACAAATTTTCAAGTTTCAGGTTAAAAAAAGAACTTGGCCCTTTAAACTACACCACAATGATTTGCAAAGCATAGAATTGTCGAAATCTAGTGAGAAAAGGTAAATTTCTACTAGATTTTGTTACATTGCTCATTTATATTAACAATTTTCCTTTCCTTCTTTTTAATGAGAAGAAAAAAAGCTGTATATATTATGTATATCTCATGTACATTGTAGTATGTAAAGGGAAATATTGACAATATTTCCTAGCCATACAACAAAAAAAAAACCATGTATGCATATACAGAAAATGATAGCCTGGCAACATGACTGCATAAATGACAGATCTAAATAACTTGACACATAGAGAGATATGTTGAAAATGTAATTTCAACGCAGCCGTACCAACGCCCAAAACCACCAAAGTAAAACCACAAACCCGTGGTGAGTTTCTCGGACCGCTTTTGTGTGAAGGCAGTTTTCGTACATAGGCGACCCGAGACAATATAGTGTTGACCTGTGGCAGAGGCATGACATCACCCTCTGACAGTTTCTCGGAAGGTAAATGTCGGTTAAAAAGGCCTTCTGATATTCACCTCAGCCGTTCGATTCCAGGAGGGAAAATCAACGGTTGACGGGCATCACAAACCTGCATCAAATAAATATTGCGTGGAGTAAAATAAAATTTTGGTTGACCGCCAGTTTTAATATTAATGCATTTAATAAATTTGTCATAGTTGTAGGTAAAAGATTTTAATTTTAATGTTACGGAGGTATGGCGAATTTATAATAGGTATGGGCAATGTCATATAGTTTTTAATTTTTTTTTAATTTTATTGTTTTTAATTATTCACGGGTGTAAGTCTTGTTTTACTGAATAAGTAAAACACACTTTGTAATTTTCCTTGGTCAAGTGAATTGTATTGTGAAATGAAACGCACAACAGTGCGAGTAAGAAAACCAGGGGAAGTATGTATCAGTAAAAAAACCATGAAGTCTTTCACACAACAGTGAAAAGAGTAACGTAAGTTTTTGGTGAATGCGTAATTTCCACACAGCAGTGTGTTGATTTTTATTTCTACAGTGGTAAATGTAAAAGTCTGTTTTTACAGTAGTAAAGGTAAATGAGATTTTTACACACAACAGTGTAAAATCTCAGGAGGAGACAGAGTAAGTTTTTGTTGGTGAATTTCTTTTGGTGAATCCCTCTGAGTGAAAGAGGATGAATATGTATCAGTGATTTTGTTTTAATGAATAGAAATCTTTTTATGGTGGTGCAATACTCTGTTCTCAGTAATTTTTTTTTAAAAAGCTTCCCTGTGCAAAAAGATCCTGGAGTAAAGGAAACAGAGCATTGTCTCTGTGTGCTTGAATTGTTTGTTTTTGGGATTTTCCCAGAAAAATCCTCAACAGTGGTATCAGAGCAGGCTTAGGCTCTTTGAAGGTGACAAAGAAGCTGAAGGGAGGAGTCTTTTGTTGCAGCAGTAGATCTTCTCCAGTAGAGTGAAGGCTCAGTAAGAAAAAAACTCAGGTATTCACAAAGTTTTATGTGTTGCTGAAGAAGCAGTCAGTTGTTTTAAAATACAGTCAAGAAATTGAAGCATAACTAAGGATGTAAGGAATGGCCAGCACAAGCACTGGTATGGGTATGTTTAACACCCAGCTCCCACAGTTTAATGGGAAAAACTATGACTATTGGGCAATAACCATGACAACCCTCTTTGCCTCTCAAGATTTATGGGAAATAGTTGAAGATGGTTTTGAAGAACCAGCAGATGAAAATGAGTTTAATAGATTAACTCCAGCAGAGAAGGATTTGCTGAAGAGCAATAGGAAGAAGGATTCAAAAGCCCATGTGTTGTTGTATCTAACAGTAGACCAGAGTGTGTTTCCAAGGTTAGCAGTAGCTAAGACATCCAATGAAGCATGGCAAACCCTCAAGACAGCCTATCAAGGCATGGAGAAAGTGAAGACAGCAAAACTACAGTTGCTGAGGAGAGATTTTGAGAATCTGTACATGAAGGAGTCAGACAACATTGACTCATTCTTCACACATGTAATTGGTCTAATCACACAGATGAGGACTCATGGAGAAACCATTGAAGAAAGGAGGATTGTGGAGAAAATATTGAGGGTCTTACCCTCAAAGTTTGATGCTATTGTCACCACCATTGAAGAGACAAAGGATCTCTCAAACTTTTCAGTTGATGAGCTACATGCATCACTGATAACACATGAGCAGAGATTGAGTAGGAATGAAAACTCATCTCTAGAGCAAGCCTTTAAGACCCAGATGTCCTTTGGAAGAGGAAGAGGTCAAGGCAGAGGAAACAAGAGAGGAAGAGGCAGAAGCCAGAACAGAGGTGGAAGGAACAGTCCAGCAAATGCTCAAGGAAGAGGCAGCAACTCAAATCAGAACCAAGGCCAAGACAGCAGCCAACAAAGAGAACAACATCATGCTCAAGGACAAAGGTATGAAAAATCCAATGTCCAATGCTATTATTGTAAAAAATATGGGCATTATGGCAGTGAATGTAGAAAGAAGCAGCATGATATGAGTAATAGACAAAATGCAAATGTTACTAGAGAGAACATCAGCCAAACTAATGTGTTGTTAGCTTGTAACATGGCTTAAACAAATAGTGAAGACATATGGTTTTTAGCCTCAGGTTGCAGCAACCATATGACAGGAAACATAGCTCTCTTTTCTGCCCTAGATAAAAATATGAAATCAGAAGTCACACTAGGAATTGATAGCAAAATTTCTGTTATGGGAAAAGGGGAGGTAAAAATATTTACAAAGCAAGGAGAAAGGAAAACCATAGCAGATGTCTATTATGTCCCCGAAATGAGATGTAACCTCTTGAGTGTTGGACAACTTGTTCAAAAGGGTTACAATGTTTACTTTGTGAATGATGTGTGTACCATCATGGATATAGCACCCAGCAAACGATACATTGCTGAAGTGAAGATGACAAGGAACAGGATGTTCCCTCTCAGGATCAGGGCAGATTTGAAAAACAAAAATGAAATTGCAGCAGTTACCCAAGAGGCCTTCCAGAGCGTGCCAAAGGATGAAAATTGGTTGTGGCACTTGAGATTTGGACATCTCAATTTTGGA
>APFE031531230.1:0-10195 GCA_000404065.3 Pinus taeda
TATATATATATATATATATATATTTGATTTCTAAAATATTATACTAATATTATTATACTATAATAGACTATTATAACGTTATATACATTAATATACAATTAATAAATCTAGTCTAAATAAATTATATTTTTAAACTAGACTCTAGGATTATTTGAATCTATTGAACCTTTTATTATAACTAGTATACATATATAGTGGTTAATAAACATTAAAGTAATGTGATTTTTTACCAACCATTATAACAATATAGTTTTATTTCTAATATATATTTAGTGTTTAAATAGTTTATTTTAAAAAGTTGATTTTTATTCTATTTGTAAACTCGAATTATTTTATTTTTACCCCCTCCTAATTACCTAAAATATTTTTTTCGATAAATAAATTTTGAACCTGTATATATAATATATTTTCCTAATTACATGGGTATTTTAAAATATTATATTTGGAATAATAAAATTAGAAAGTAAATTATTAAATGAATATAGATTATTTAGTAAATATAAATTATTAAATTATTTTTGTATAGATTATATAAATGATAAATTAAAATATTTAATAAATAAATATATAGATGAACCAATAGTATTATTTGGGATTGGTTCGTTACACGTATATATATATATACATTTAATTAATAAACTATTAGATTTAGTGAAATAAACTAATGAATCGCTAGCTATTAAGAGTACTTTAATTATATATTTTACCCTAATTTAACGAATTTCAAAGAAATATAATAATTAAAAATATAGCTCGTTTGACTAGGGTCATAAAGGTCAAATTAGCTGTTATAAATCTAGCCGTTGGTGTCTCTTGCCCAGACTATTTAACAAGCTAAGTGGAATCGGTTCTTCAACTTGTCCTGACGATGAACCACACTGGTTGGTTCGAAACGCGTCGACAAATTATTATTTATGTGATTTCGCCGAAAATTATCTAAACAATGTTATGGATCACAGAAGTCTAAATTCCTTAATAATTAATTAATGTTTCTATTTAAATATATAGAGTATTTTTATGTAGATATATACTTTAAAGAAACCTTAAATTATACTTAATTTGTATGAGGAAATAAAGAGTATGCTAAAATGAATTGATGAAAACTAAAAATATAACATGATATACTTTATTTATTTCCATTTTTCATTTTTTTTAAATCAATGTGGATGAATCTTCCTAGAAATATGATTCATGCTCTTGGTTATAAATTGATGGCACAAGGTCATGAGAATGAAGCTGATGTCGTGTGATGAGAATAGGAGTACGGTTTTGCAAAACAAGATGAGGATCTAGGTTTTGGAGGCTAAGAAGCAAAAAAAGGAAGCAATGTGAAAACCTGAAGGGAAAATAGCGGCCTAATGACCATATTCGTGGCCCTCTGAAGGTTGGCCATGGAGCTGGGGAAATATCTTTCAAGTTAGTAGGAGAAACGAGAACCTTAATACACAAGTAGGTGAGAAGATAAAACCCTATCTAAGCCCTTATAAACCCTAATCACAGTTAATTGTAGAGAAAATATGGTGGGATGGAGGATAAAATGAGAGAGGGGAAGGGAAAGGGAAAGGTAATTTTTTTTAAATTCATTTAAATATGAGGTAGTATGTGTGAGGCATGTTATCCATTCCACATCAAAAGGGTTTTGGTTTGCTTTATTGTCATTTTATTATTTATATATATATATATATATATATATATATATATAACATAATAATTTGTATGAGAGAAATGGGAATCATTATGTACTCGATGTAGAGTGTTATATTTGGAGTTATTTTACTCTATATATAGTGTTAACAAAATAAACTATATATTTTGGTTTCTACCTTGAAGGAAAGCAATTAAAAATTTTATTTTAGCTCATGGATAGAGTTTAGATGGGAAAATAATGTTTTTTTTTGTCTGCTAAGTTGTGTGAGTCTAGAGATGAATGCACTCTTAACATTTGGCTTGAGAAACCATGAGCCAGGGGCATCTAAGCTATAAAAATCACCTGAGGATTGCACCTAACCAGGCCACACCAACCCTTAACATGGTTTTATTTTTTCCCACAGGGTTTCGAACTGGTGACCTTCACATAAAAAATTTCGTTAACATAACACCCCATCATCGTCTATTATACCCCATGGGTGAAAATAATGTTATTTTTAAAGGTAGGTACATTATCTATATTAGATAATTAAGTAATTAATGTTTCTATCTACATATAGGATTTTTTATGCAAATATATGCTTTAAAAAAGTTTTAAATTATACTTGATTTGTATGAGAAAATAAATAATACACTAAAATAAATTGATGAAAACTAAAAGTATAACATGGTATACCTTATTTATTTTTGTTTTTCACTTTTTCTAAACCATGTTGGATGAATCCTTCTAGCAATGTGAATTAATGTAAATATAATTATAATTCGTATGCTTGCTTAACTATTCTTTACAATTGAGGTATTTTAGAGGAGTTTTAAAACCAATATAGATCCATCTTAACTCTAGATATATCAAGCATTGAGAGGGATGAAATATCTTGAGGTGGAAACCTTTCCTCAAGTTTTGCACTCAAAAAAGGAGGTTTCTACCAAGAGGGATTTGACCCCTCTTTACGCTCGATAGATCTGGAGATAAGATGGATCTAGATTAGTTTTATATATTTCATATATATAAAATGATAAATATTTAATATTATTTTTACTAAAATAATGATTCACTTAAAGTAAAAGGAAAAAACAAAGATAATATGATAAAGAACATTTTATGGATGGGGGTCTATCTTGAAGTCATAGAGAGGGTGATACGCAAAGCACGTGTTGATGGAAAATGATGGTAGCTATTGGCCACAAAGTCAGAGAAGATTCCTAATTCAACATGTTCAATTCCATTAGGAAATGGAGTGGGAAAGTATTGTCCTGCATCTCACTCCAAAGGATATGATAAATAAATTTAGTGGAGGATATTTCAAATTCATGATGTACAAGGGATAGGAATATACAAGGTACCTCTTCCCTTGCACCTCATAACATGTACATATGGTTGGATGGAGAGGGAATAATCTAGATTGTTGAGACATTATGGAAACGTCTGGTGTAGGGGGAGGTCATTAATACATGTTATTTCTTTACATGTAAGTTTCATTGAGGCTATACTAGATAGATGAGGTGAAGGATAGAATGAACAAAGCCATTATCTGAGGGTGGAGAAGTACCTAGGGTTTGAGGAGGGTTAACCTACTTGGAAATGGCGATGAAGCTATTATAGATGGTGTTGTGACTAAGCTCCAAGTATTCTTCCTAATGGCACCATCAGAGAGTAGTAAAATCACAAGGGGTAACCCAACTAATCATGAACGAAGATGAATTAGGTGGCTTTTAGCTCACACAGAATCACCAAGGTAGAGTAGGACATGCTCCAAGCTAAAATTAATTTCTTGCATGGTTGCTCCATAGTAAGTGACGTAGCCATAGATGAATTGGATGAGGAATTAAACAAAAACAAAATGAAATTACAATGGAGGATGTGATAGCCGAGGTAGAAGGATTGGTGTGTGACCCAATAAATTGGAGGAATATGGATACTAAGCTATTTGAGTTGTCAAGGATGTATTGGGTTATGAAGAGAATTGTTGGGTTGTATTATATTCTTTCCACCACTAGCCCCCCTAGCCAAATTGGGGGGTTAGAGGGGGGGGCGGACCCCCCCTTCATTGTGCCAATGCATAGTATGGGGGTCACAGGGGCTTTGAGGGAGGCGATTATCCCCCCTCTACGAGGTCCGGGGTAGCAGCACAAGGAAAATGTTTTTGGACCCATGGTTTTGTCCATGGTTTTGTGCATGGTTTTCGCACATGGTTTTGGGCGCGATGGTTTTTGGTCCATGGTATTGGATGCTTTGGCATGTATATATATGTATTGTAACATTTAAGGAACATAATGAAAAATCAATCTGGTAGCCCCGGTTTTTGGATCCAGGGGAAAATCTCTATGTATATTTGTTTTATGTGTTATGCTCTCTCTATTGCTTATTTTCTGTGTTTTAGAATTTGTATGCAGGTAATTTCTGTATGGGGTTAAAACCTATATTTGGTATCAGAGCTATTTTGGCTTCAAGGGGACACCGTTGTCACTGAAGGGTTTTGCTCGAGCCTATGGTAGACCCTGTTCAGTGGGAGATCTGCGGGATTGATTTTGGTGGTGAAAGAAGATGGCGAGCAGTGGAAAGATAGAGATCGATAAATTTAATGGTCAGAGTTTTGAGTTATGGAAACTCAAGATGGAGGATTTGTTGGTGGATAAATATCAGTGAATCGCGATAGATCCAGGTACTAAACCAACGAGAGTGTCCGATGAAGAATGGAAGAAGTTGGATTGGAGGGCAAAAAGCACAATACAATTGTGTGTCTCAAATTTAGTATTGCCGAATATTTCAAGGGAAACTATGATGAAGGCTTTGTGGGACAAGTTAGGGACTTTTTACCAATATAAGTCTCTGGTGAATAAACTAGTCCTATGGAAAACGTTGTATAACCTGGGGATGAAACATGGAGACCTAGTGATACAGCATCTGAACACATTTAATATTGTGGTAAGTTAGTTATTATCTGTTGATATTAAAATTTCAGATGAAGATAAGTGCATCAGTTTGTTGTGTTCTCTACCAGATTCGTGGGATAGTCTAGTTATTGCAATAGGTAGCATTGTAACTACCTTGCAATTTGATGAAATAGTCTCATCCTTGCTGATAGAAGAGATGAGATGGAAAAATATGGAGAGCCGGAATGGTGATTCCTTGTCTGTATGAGGAAGGTCCCAAAACATAAACAAAAATAAGTCATTGAGTAGGAGATCTAAATCTAGAGGGAGATCTAAATCTCTAGGAAATCCTGTAAAGGTGTGCTGGAAATGCAGAAAGGAAGGGCACTACAAAAGGGACTGTAAATATAAATCTCCTGACAAAGGAAAGGGATCTGATGATACTCCTTCTGCAGAGGTGAAAACCACCTCAAATGAAGGTGGGGATGTGTACTTGGCTTCTTCAATTACACATGTAGATGATGAGGCATGGTTGATTGACTGAGGTGCATCCTTTCACTTCACTCCCCATAGAGAGTGGTTCTGTGAGTATGAGAAATGTTACACAGTAATTTGTCACTGTCTCCCTGTCAATCTTCATACTGTGTCATGGGACCAAATTAAGCATGCTCATGCTCTCTAATGTGGCCAAATAACCCACTTTGCCAAAGTTTCCTCTATCATCACAACTGTTCTAAAAATAAACACACTGATGAGCGCTCCAAAACAGACTCAATGTGCTTCCAGCGTGAAAGCACACGACTTTCCCGCGCTGGTCGAATTTCATATGACAGCGCATCTGTTACTTATATCTGGTCACGTTGATATGACTTTCCTTGTTATTCAGCAGCGATGACAGCGCTCCATTGCAGTTATGCGCCCACGATGATCCAGTTTGGGCGAGTTTGTTCTAACAGCCGGCCTTCCAGATGACTCCAGACCTGGTTGTTGGCCTTGTAAATGTCTCCCTCCCTTCTCTGGCCTGTCTGTTTCGTCATTTGAGCCACCTTCCTTGGAGATAAGCTCATCCTCCCACCATTCATGGAGACTCCTTCTCCTATTTAAGCCTCCACCATTGCCATGAGCTGCTAGTTTTCGGAGCTCATTAGTTTTTGGAGTTTGGAATTGATTGTGTTTAGAGCATTGCTGATAGTGTGAGCTTGATAGGCAACTGGTGTGATAAGTGTGGGATTGCTAGAGTTCTTAAGGAAGGTTGTGAAGTGTTTCCATCTTGTGTAATATGTGTGAGAGAGAGAGAGTTGGTCTTGGATTCTACCTTCAAGGGTGATGCTGAGGAATTGATGCTGAACAACCAAAGAGGATCTGACGTCAGAACTTGGTTGTATTCTCTTTTGTTTTATCAATAATAATAGACGACTATCATTATGGTTCCACTCATGTGTCTTTGTTATGATGTTTGAGTTGTATCTTTTCTGACCGGTACATAGTTTCATTTCCCGTATTTTATGCTTGTATTTGTCTTGTTCTTTGCGCATGCAGGTGTTTGTTCACGGAGATCGTGAGGATTGCGACCAACTGAAGTGAAAGAACGGAAGCGACAACCCTTCTACGAGTATAAGCATTGGATTCGAGGTAGGCTCTCATCTCGGCCTTTATTTTGCAATTAGGAACCTGCGTGTTAGCGTTGTTTGATTATTGCTAGACCTCAGTTAGGCTAGTGGGATTGCCTTTGTCCGCAGAGGGGATTTACCTACACAACAATTTGGCGACTCCGCTGGGGAGTTTTACCTTGTTGTTTGATTTGTAAACTTTAGACGGATCCTGAAGCATGGCCAGTTAGCCTTCGAAACGCTATTTCTCTGCATTAGCGAAGTAGATCAAATCCATTTCAGTCAATCTCCGGTTTGGTTTACAAACTGAACAGCTTGGGGCTATCTTTTGTCCTTCTCTTGTTCATTTTTTTCCTTGAGTTTGATTTTTGCTCTCTTTAAAAATTTTGGGGATTAGTTCTCTGCTTTTTGGGTTTCCTGGTTCGGTCTGGGAAGTGCCTTGATTGTTTAAAGAGTGATGGCCTTGGTTTGGGAGTTTTTGGCTTGATTGTGGTCATTTTTTAGCTTCATCGCGGTTTATTATAAAACAGTCGCGCTGCCATCGCATAGCCCTTTTTGTGATTTCCTGATCATCACGTTAATACATAAAACAGTCGCGATGGTTCTGAAAATCAAACCATCGTGGTTAAGTCGTGTACTTCCGCGCTGACATCGCATTGTTGCTACGCGTAGTTTCTTATCAGTGCCCTCTTGCTATGTTCCACCCGTGCTAATTCCTATAGGATTGAATTTTTCAATTCTACCTCGCCTGTTGGCCTTGCTATCCCCTGCCTTTTTCACTTGGTTTATGACTTGATTTTCATTGTCTGAAGATTGAAGCACTTTTTTATGAGTCTTGTTGAAGTGAATCTTGATTTTTGCTTTGTGACCTAGTTTTATTGTTCCAAGTTTGTTGGATCAGCTTTGCTTAGTTACTCGTTTTCAAAGGTTCGTTTACTGCTTGCTATTGGTTTGATTGAGCCTTCCTCTTTGCTTGCTTTTGCTTGGTTTTTTAAGTGATCGTTGTTGAACCAATCTTGACATTGTTTCGATTTCTTTTCACTACCTGGGCACGGATCACAGTTGTTTTGGGTCAACCGGTTTTTCCACATTTGTCTGTTATTATTTCTCAAAAAATCTTTGGTGCATTTTGCCATTATTGAAAAAGAAAATCTCTTTTGTTTTGGGATAGTTAATGAAAGTTAGGACTTTTCATTTTTATTAGTGGATTAGTAATCTTAAAGAAAAGTTTAGTGATTTCCATTAGCTGCATTAGGAAAATTCTTTGTTGTTTGTGATCATTTCGTTTGTATGAAAGCTCTCTAAACCCTTTCGTAATTAGCATTCGTCGAATGGAATGACATGTTTTGGAATATAGAGTGCATTTAGGGATTTTGAGAAATTACATACGATAGGACCTGAAAACCGAAACATAACTCAAGATCAACTCTAAATTAAATCGAATGAACTTAAAAACGCATTGGAACATAACGCTCACATTCTAGAGGTCTAGGCTAGAGACGTGCTCCGGCGTCATTAAACCTAGTCACTTTTGTTCTCACATTAAGGTTGGGTGATTCCTCCTTTGTGATTCAACTGTGGTCAGTACGGACTCCGTGCTCCACGTACGTCGCGTATATATGGGGAGACTTCCACCTAGGTTATCAATCCCTTGAATCCATAGGAATCGTGTCTACCGCCTTACCAGCCCGTAATGCACCGACTAGCATCGGAATATGAACTGCCGTACGGAAGTCCTTGGCTTTTCATATGATCGCTAAGGTGTATAATGCAGTTTTAAACATGGTCTGGTAAACCCTCTTCCTGGTTTCTCCAGAGTAAGTCACTTTTTGATCCTTTCAAGACTCTTTAAAAAGAAAAGCTCTTATTGAGCACTTGTCCACTTTCAGGCTCACTAAAGACTTTGAAGGTGACTAGAGTCATCTTTTGTCCTTTTCTCGACTCTTAAAACATGAAAAGGTCAAGTTGTGTCCTAATGTCTTAAAATTTATTCGACCGCGATTACATTTACCTTGTTAGATCTTGTTTGTGTTAGCTTGAGTAGGGTTCTTTCTCATTTAAATGGCAACTTTTCCAGAGTTCACCAACCCAGGCATCCCCTCTGATGGGAATCCTGGTCATTTCTCTCCTTTAGGAAATGTTGGTGCTCCTTACATGGCAACATTCTCCCTTCCTGGGTTAACTGTTGGGTTGCCTGTTTGGTTGTTCTCAACCTCTCTGGTCCCTACCGTCTCGACTGCTGGTCAATCGGTTCCTACACCTGAACAACATCATGTTGATTTCAAGGTGGACCTCTCCCCTTCCTCGCCTGTTTCTACGTCCTCATCTTCTACTTCGCCTGGTGAAAGTCTGAATTCAAGTAACCAGGTGGCTAAGAAGAAGAAGAAGAAGACAAAGAAGAAGTCTCCTAAGGGAGAGGCTAAAAGTGCAGTGACTGCTCCAAATCCAATTCAAGTCGAGCCACCCTCTGCTCCTCCGCGGAAGGTCAAATTTCCTTGTAGATTGTGCAAGGATGACCACCTTCTTCGTGATTGTCCTGGCATTCCCAGGATCCTTGAAGTATGGTCTCGCGATCCGGCTCGTCCCTCATCGCCCTCTGGAGCTCATGGCGATGCTACCCTATCAACAGGCAACGGTAAGAAGAAAGGGAAGATTTGATTCCCCTATAGGCTATGTGAAGGCAATCATCCCCTTCACCTTTGTCCGCTCATGGATAAAGCTTCCGCTATTTTGGAAAGCCTTACAGCTTCTTCACCCCAACTTCCTGTTGGTTATCAGAGGCTCTCTTCAGACCCTCTCCCCGTTGACAAAGGGATTGACTTAGATTTTTCTCTTGTCCAGGCTCCTCTTCCCGAACCTAGCTGTGCCCAGCCTATTCCAGAACAACCATTGGTCGGAGAGAGTGTCAACTTGAGTTCACCGCCTGTTGCTCACTCTGTTCTGGAAGAGCATCATGATCATGTTCTTCTCGTCTCGTCAGATTCTCTTGAACCCGAAAATGACTCTCCTATCCCAGCTGATCTAGAGAGTCCTTCTTCGGTTCTCTTAGAGCGGGGGGGAAATCATACGATTCCCCCACCAAGTAGTTTCGTCGTTTCCTTCGACTGGAGCCATTTGACCGCCTTCCGCCTTCCATCCCATGTGCCTTTCCAGATTACAGTACATGCCTGTGATAAGGCAGTACCTGGCACTATCTTGGATGAGGGTGCATCTGTCAGTCTTATGCCTTCGACTACTTGGCAAGCTTTGGGCTCCCCACAGCTTGTGTCGGTCGCGTAGAATTTGATGGCATTTGATGGAGGAACCAGTCAACCATTGGGGATCCTCCCATAGTTTCCTATTACTTTGGGAGGCAAAACCATCTATATAGACGTACTGGTTACCCAGGGTGCTTTAGATTTCAATCTTCTCCTTGGTCGTGACTATGTTTATGCCATGGGGGCCCTTGTCTCTTCACTTTTCCGTGTGGTTTGCTTTCCACACGATGGAAGAATTGTGACTATAGATCAATTATCTTTCTTTAGTCCCCCGGTGCCTCCTGCGCAGTTGTCATCCCCTCCTGGTTTTTATCCACCAGTTGTATCTGCCCCACCGCAGGTCAACTATGTGGCCACTTATCCCGTGCCTATATCCAATGATGTTGCCGTCATGCATAGTGTCCTGGGGGAATTGGGTCTCGATTTCCAAGATGTTGTCCTTCCACCGGGAGTGGCACTCTTGGAAGCAACGACTTCCTGTTAATTTTGATGAAGTTCGGTCGGAGCATAGTTCGCTTTCCTACGTCAAGCTCCTTAAAAAATGAAATTGGGTCTAGTCGGACCATAGTTTGCTTTCCTACGTCAAGCTCCTTAAAGAATGAAATTGGGTCTGGTCGGAGCATAGTTCGCTTTCCTATGTCAAGCTCCTTAAAAAATGAAACTAGGTCTGGTTGAGCATAGTTCTTGATCTTGTGTCAAGCTCGTTAAAAAATGAAACAAGGGTTATGAGGATAGTTCTTTTACTGTGTCAACCTCATTAAAAAATTAAACAACTCCCTTTCCAAATCGAGTCTTGTGCTTAAGATC
>APFE031531230.1:10506-66941 GCA_000404065.3 Pinus taeda
AAGCTTGTGTAAAAATGAACCCATACCCGAGTCATCTTTAAGCTCTTTTCTGACTCGTAAAATATGAAAATATTGCCAAGTATTTTCCCTTTTTGACTCATTAAAAAAGAATAAAAATGGAGGTCTACTTTCAGCTCTTTTCTGACCGTTTAAAGATGAAAAGATTGCCGAGTTATTCCTCTTGACTCGCTCAATGTAAATAAGAGGCGGTCGTATTTAAACCCTTTTCCGACCGTTCAAAAATGAAAAGATTGTCGAACCCTTGTCGTTTCAGGTTCGTTAACGGTCACGAAGCGACATGGTTTTGACCGCTTTTTTACTTTTTCAGATCAGAATCACTACTTATGAAAAGTACTCCTCGGTTGTAATGATCGGGTGATTCTTTCAAGCATAGTTTTATACTTTTTTGGGCTCGAGAGACACAACTTTACGAAAAAGGACACCCCTGGAGTTTCCTTTTCGCTGTCTTTTCAAACTCTCTAAACATGAAAAGACGCCGAGTTTTTCCTTTGTCAGACTCGTTAAAACTTTATGACATCGGGTTCCGTTGTGATGACGCCTCTCAAGCATATGCTATCCTCGTCAAGCTTGCCATCCAAAAATAACCGGGGTACTTGCCAGTAATGGTGGGGGAATAAAGGAACCGTAATCATCGTCGTGTCGGCAGTATGTCGCTCTTGAACATGGCACTTATCTGCATTCGTGTCTGAGTGGGGACATCTCATCTCGTTTCGCACTTGCCTCCGTGGGTTTGGGTTATCCTATTTGACCATTCATCTGCTCATCGCCTTGTCACCATGACCCCTAATCATTTGATGTCAAATACTGCCAAGTCTGCTGTTGTGCCGCCGATATGTTCAAGAGAAGTTGACCTCTGTAGAATACTCAACCTCCCTCTAATATCTCACACAAATCATTTTATCCCTCTCTGTCTCATGTCGATGATGTGGGAAACATTATGGCCCACCTTCGATCAAGGTCACTTCCTTTCGACTTCAACTCATTATCCAGGAAGTTGACCTAGAGACTCCCTTCAGGTGCCTTAGAGCCTGCATGCCTCAATGGTAGGTTCTTCATGTTCGACGCGAGGTTTTCATCATTGGCCTCCGATCGAATGATTCTACGGGTGTTCGACACCGGCTCACTGATTCGCACGTTGTGGATTGTACCTATAGTACCTTGAGGACCATTGTCATTATTGGTGGTACCTCTCGTGTTTGTTAACAGTGTTCATAATTGAATGGTAATCAGATGATGTTCTCGCATGTTTGACTTCGACTCCTACATTCGCATGCTTGAACTTGTACTTTGTTCGGGTCGAGTTGGAGCGCAAGACCCTGGATTTTGTATATTGGGATCCAGGCTGCATTTTTTGGATTATTATAATCACTACATGACTCATTCACTGGATGGCTGCGACCATGCCTGAGCCCATTTGTTGATCCTCATCGGATGGCTGCGTCCATACCTAGGATCCAGATTTTTATGTACTCTGCTATGGATGGCTACACCCATACCATGTACATCATGTATTTGAAATATCAGTTGTACTCCGTGCAGGTTCTCCTTGGTGGCGTTCCAGTTCAGCCAGTTTCGTAAAGCATTTCACCCCTCCCACTCTCTCGGGCTTCATGCTTTATGGGGCATCTGTTACACAGTAATTTGTCACTGTCTCCCTGTCAGTATTCATACTGTGTCATGGGACAAAATTAATCATGCTCATGCTCTCTAATGTGGCCAAATAACCCACTTTGCCAAAGTTTCCTCTATCATCGCGACTGTTGTAAAAATAAACACGTTGATGAGCGCTCCAAAACAGACTCAATGCACTGCCAGCGCGGAAGCACATGACTTTCCCACGCTGGTCGAATTTCATATGACAGTGCGTCTGTTACTTATATCTGGTCGCGCTGATTTGACTTTCCTTGTTATTCAGCAGCGATGACAGTGCTCCAGTGTAGTTATGCACCCGCGATGATCCAGTTTGGGCGCGTTTGTTCTAACAGCTGACCTTCCAGATGACTCTGACTTGGTTGTTGGCCTTGTAAATGTCGCCCTCCCTTCTCTGGCATGTCTGCTTCTTCATTTGAGCCACCTTCCTTGGAGATAAGCTCATCCTCCCACCATTCATGGAGACTCCTTCTCCTATTTAAGCCTCCACCATTGCCATGAGCTGCTAGTTTTCGGAGCTCATTAGTTTTTGGAGTTTGGAATTGATTGTGTTTAGAGCATTGCTGATAGTGTGAGCTTGATAGGCAACTGGTGTGATAAGTGTGGGATTGCTAGAGTTCTTAAGGAAGGTTGTGAAGTGTTTCCATCTTGTGTAAACTTGTGTGAGAGAGAGTTTTGTCTTGGGATATCTACCTTCAAGGGGTGAATGCTTGAGGGACTTGCTGGGTGGACCCAACCAAAGGAGGATCTGATGTTAGAACTTGGTTTTATTCTCTTTTGTTTTATCAATAATAATAGATGACTATCATTATGGTTCCACTCATGTGTCTTTGTTATGATGTTTGAGTTGTATCTTTTCTGACCGGTACATAGTTGCATTTCTCGGATTTTATGCTTGTATTTGTCTTGTTCTTTGTGCGTGCAGGTGTTTGTTCACGGAGATCGTGAGGATTGCGACCAGCTGAAGCGAAAGAACGGAAGCGACAACCCTTCTACGAGTATAAGCGTTGGATTCGAGGTAGGCTCTCATCTCGGCCTTTATTTTGCAATTAGGAACCTGCGTGTTAGCGTTGTTTGATTGTTGCTAGACTTCAGTTAGGCTAGTGGGATCACCTTTGTCCACAGAGGGGATTTACCTACACAACAAGAAATATGATGGTGGTGATGTCCTCTTAGGGGATGACGAGAAGGCTAGAATCATTGGTCATAGAAAAGTCAAGCTTAAGTTAGAAGGTGGAAGGATTAGAACACTTCTAGGTGTTCTGCATATTCCTGCATTAGCCAGAAATTTGATTTCTATCAGCAAGCTAGATGACACGGGTATAAAAACAGTCTTCGAGAAAGATACCTGCAATATGGTTCGGGGAGCACTGGTATTGATGCGGGAGTTCATATTGGAACTTTGTACAAGCTGCAAGGTAGCACTGTTGTTGATGGGTGAAACAGTTCTGTGGTTCCTGAAAGTGGAGTAGAAAATCTAGTGGTCTCTGGAGAAAATACCATGCTATCACATCAAAGGCTTGGACATATTGGAGAGAATTTCCTTCAAATACTTCATGGTAAAGGTATGGTAGAAGGTATGACTATTAGTTCTTTGGATTTTGATTTCTGTGAAAATTGTGTATATGGGAGATAGAATTGGGTGATTTTCCCCTCTGGTGGTAAGAGGGTGAAATAGATATTAGAGCTTGTGCATAGTGATGTGTTTGGGCCTGTGAAGGTTCCTTCACTGGGTAAGTCTATGTACTATGTATCATTTATAGATGACTTCTCAAGGAATACATGGATATATTTCCTCAAGAAGAAATATGAAGTCTTTGATAGGTTTAAAGAATTTAAGGCTCTGGTGGAAAAGCAGAAAGAGAAGAAGATAAAGGCGTTGAGGACAGATCACATTGGAGAATTTTGCAAGAAGGAATTTGAAGAGTTCTGCAAAAATTGTGGTATAGCATGACAGAAGACTACTCGATACACACCTCAGAAAAATGGAGTTGCGTAAAGAATGAACAAGACATTGATGGGAAGGGCAAGAATCATGTTCAGTGGTGCCAAGTTAGGACAAGAACTTTTGGTAGAGGCGATGGAGATTGCATGTTACCTGGTCAACAAATCACCTTCGTCAGCGTTGGAGGAGAAGACGCCACAAGACGTATGGACTAGTAATAAACCCTCTCTTTCACATCTGAGGGTATTTGGATGTGATGCATATGTACATGTTCCAAAGGAGAAAAGAACAAAGTTAGATAGTACATCTGAAAAGTGCATATTTATTGGGTATAAGGATGGTTTAAAGGGTTATAAGCCTTGGAACCCAATAACAAGGAAGGTTGTGTACAACTGAGATGTGGTGTTCAAAGAGGTGATAGATGTTATTAAAAATGAATTCTAACCAAAGGAACCTGAGAAGATAGAGTTTGAGCTTAAGGGGGAAGAATCAGACTCTACAGCAGAAGAGGAATCAAAAGATGAAGAGCCACAAACTTCAGGTGTGAGAAGACCAGTTCAAGAAAGAAGGCAGCCAGAAAGGTATAGTCCATCTACTTTTTGTTCAAATTTTTCTTTATATATTACTGATGATGATCCTAGAACTGTGAAGGAAGCAGTAGATTCAGAGGATGGAAAACTCTAGAAAGAGATCATGGGTGATGAAATGGCATCTTTGCACAAAAATGAGGCTCGGGATCTGGTAGAGTTGTCAACTGGAAGGAAACCCATTGGAACCAACTGGGTGTTCAAGAAGAAGACAAATGCAGAAGGAAATATGGAGAAATACAAATCTCAATAAATAGCAAAAGGTTATTCCCATTTGTCGAGAATTGATTTTGGTGATATTTTTTCTCTTGTTGCTAAGGTAGCTTCTATGAGATTACTTTTATCTATTGATGTTTCTTTTGGTTTTGAGGTAGAATAGATGGATGTGAAGACAACATTTCTTGATGGGGATCATTGTGTATATTTTAAATTGATTGGTACCATGTTATTTATCTGGTCTTGTATGTAGATGATATGTTGTTGGTTGGAAAAGACAAAGAAATTATCCAGGATTTGAAGACCCAATTGTCCTCCAAATTCGACATGAAAGATCTTGGTGCTACAAACTATATTTTGGGCATGGAAAGTAAAAGAGATCCAGAAAACAGGAAGCTATAGTTAAACCAGGGGAAATATTTTGAGACAATACTCCAAAGGTTTAATATGCAGGATAATAAACCAGTGAAGGTTCCTATTCCTGTAGGGTAAAGTTATCTGTTGAACAATATCCCAAGACACAAGAAGAGGAAGAGGACATGTCCCGTGCTCCATATGCAAGTGCAGTTGGTAGCCTGATGTATGAGATGGTTTGTACTAGACCATACATTGCACATGCAGTGGGAGTATTAAGAAGGTTTATGTCAAAACTAGGGAAGGAGCATTGGACAACAGTGAAGTGGGTTTTCAGGTATTTGTGTGGCACTAGTGATTATGGTTTGTGCTACCAAGGAAGACCAGGATTGGACAGAGTTTTGGATATATGTGGCTTTTTTGATGCAGACTGGGATGGATATATGGATCAGAGAAGATCTACAAGTGGGTATGTGTTTAACCTATTTGGAGGTGCAATCAGTTGGATGAGTACATCACAACCACTCATGCAAGAAATGAATAATTTTGGTTGCAAAGATTGTGTTCAAGTATGGGGTTAGTACAAGGAGCTATAAGGATATACTATGACAACCAAAGTACAATTTTCTTGGCAAAGAACCCTGCTTATCATTCAAAGACAAAGCACATTGATGTTCAGTATCACTTTGTGAGGGATATGATAGAAGACAAAAATGTGTTGTTGGTAATGGTGGACACTTTAAAGAATACTGCATATTGTTGGCTTGTTGGGGACTGACCTAGGTTCGGAGTTGATTTAGCGAAACAAATCCTGGTACTACTGGCCCTTTCGGCAACAGTCCATGGAGCGTAGACTGAGGTCTCACCCGAAATAGTATGGGAGGGTGCTAGAACTAGGTTTTCACACCCTAGAGATGTCTAATGGTTTCAAGTGGTCCGCGGTTCGACCGTGCGCACACGTCGCTACGCGCACTTACCCTTACCTCGTGGCCTGAGATGCTGCCTTCGTGCAGCCCTAATTGGGGGTCGAACGTTGTTATTACGCAATGTCTTACTAGTATTCCATGGTTAGTTGATTATCTTAGCTTATTTTCATGTGTAAAGCATACTTAGCAATATAATTCATTCATACAAGTGCGCATAGTAAATAAACAATATAATTTCAATTCATATCAACATACAATAACCCAAGAATAGATACACGGATTTAAGATAAAACTTCTCTTTATTATTATCTTCCTTCGGTTACAAACTCGTCTTTTCCCTGGGCACTCAGCTGCAGGGGTCCACACACTCAGCTACAGACAACTAGGTCTCTGCGCACTCAGCTGCAGAGCCTTCTCCTACCCTACAACCCAAGACACACTTTACACTTGCTTTGTGCTTCTACTTGTCTATCTCATGCTTCCTTCGATGTCTCTTTACCACTTAGAGCCTCGCTCTATTTATATAATCCCATGGTCTACGAACCATGGGTAGGCTGACATTATATTACAATCTTAGGGTGGACAACCCTATGACTCTAACATACTTCTGTGCCCATGATTCGCGGAGCTTTACAACCATATTAGACCAAAACTTGGGCTTTAAGCCCCAAAACATGTCGTGGGGGGATTCCATGCCCAACAGACCCACAACACAAACATCGTGACTCGCCCTCGAGTCACTTTGTTGGTGCGGCAATCTTGGCACGGAGTTCCTAGAACTCACCTCACACTGTGCTGATGTTGGCAATGCACTGAGCTGCTGCTTGCTTGATCTATTGCATCCTCTGCTCTAAGACCTACATGTTTGAATTGTTTCCATACATCTATACCAGTATCTGCTGCATATGCTTATAGTCCCATGCCTTTTTCCGGCTCTTCGAAGCATGAAGACTATACATTGGCCAGCTAGTTAGATAGCTAGCCCACTTGTGTAGGGCTTCAAGTAGATGTCATTTACTTTTCTTGGGAAGGGTTCTCCATTTAGTTTGACTAGCTGGATCGCACCTTCGTCTGTGACCTCCTTAACCACATATAGTCCCAACCAATGCATTCTGAATTTGCCTGGAAATTTTTCAAACTTACTGTCATACAACAGTACTAAGTCATTTACCTTGAAGGTGCGCAACTTGATATGGTAATCGTGCCAAGATTTTTCACACCACTTTTGTACCTACTGATGAAAACCATCCAAGAACCAATCTTCCTCAAGTTCTTCCAGTTGTGCGAGTCATTCCTCTAGGGCTTCATGGTCCATCATTTTGGTGGGTGTGGCTATTCGTAGATTGGGTACGACATATTCCATTAGCATGATAGATTCCATGCCATAAACTAACTAGAAAGGGGTTTGTCCCATCAGTTTCTTGCACGTTGTCCTGTACACCCATAGCACTGTAGGTACGCGCAGGTCCCAATCGCTTCACTGTGCATTGCACACTTTGGTTAGCGCAGTCTCCAATATTTTGTTAAATGATTCTATAGTCCCATTGGCTTGTGGGTGATACAGTGTACTTTTCTGATGATATACCTGGAACTCTTCTATGATTGCACTGATGGTTTCGTTTAGGAAATGTGTTTCGCGATCACTCATTAAAATTTTCGGACAGCCAAATCAGGTCAACACATTTTCAAACAAAAACTTCACAACCGTAGAGGTCATGCAATCTTTGACCAGCTGCACTTCTGCCCATCGTGTCAGGTACTCCATCGCGATGATGATGTAGTGTGCGCCCGTCTTTCTCTGAGGTTTGATAGGTCCCACAAAGTCAATTGCCCATTTTTCGAATGGTTGTAGTGTCATTTGTTGTTGTCCCTCCGAGATGGTTTTCCAGTCCTTTGACATATATCGCAAGCCTTACAATGTGCTTTTGAATCCTGGTGAAGGATTGGCCACCATAACCCTGCGCAAAGAATCTTTTGTGTGGTTGCGTGTCTTGCATAGTGTCTTCTTGCAGCACCCCCATGTGCTTCCATGAGGATCTGACTTCATTCAAATTCAATTACGTACCTTCGCAATATCTCATCATTTCCCATTTTGTAGAGGTGCCCCGTGATGATAGAAAAGTTCATTGCTTGCACCACCAATTCCTTCTTCTGTTGGATGGAGTATTCCTTCAACGCAACCCCTATTGTTAGAAAGTATATTATATCTTCGAAATGCCTGTTTGCAATGCACACTGCAAAGAACTATGCATCAGGTAATCCTTCCTCCAAACTAGTAGGTTCCTTGCCCATCTCAATACGCGACAAGTGATCCGGCCCTGTGTTCAAGCATCCAGGTTTAACTATGACCTCAAAGTCATATTATTGGAACAATAAGAGCCACCTAAATGTGTGCCCCCCCAACACAAGCTTATTGACTAAGTATTTCACTGTGGAATGGTACGTAAACATCTTGAAATGTCCTCCTAGCAAATAGTGTCGATAATTTTTGGAGCACGTACACCATTGCCAACCCCTTGTGCTCAGTTGTGGAATAGTTCTTCTCGGCTTTAGACAATCTAGGACTTGGAAATGTGATAGGGTGATCCAAGCCCTCTCCACCCTCTTGTGTGAGTACTGCTCCCAACGCAATACACGATGCATCAACATGGACATGAAACTCCACATCCCATTTTTGGAAGACCAGGATTGGAGCAGAGGCCAATTTCCCCCTTATGACATCGAAGCTCGTCATGCAATCGTCATTCCAGCAGAATGTGACATCTTTTTTCAATAGTTTCTCCATCAGTGCAGTGATTTGGGCATAGCTTTTGATGAATTTTCTGTAGTATCATGTGTGTCCCAAGGTAGTGCGCAACTGTTTAACAGTTCGCGGTGCTTCCAGATTTAGAATTACTGCAATCTTCACAGGGTCCACCATCAGTCCCTGTTTGGAGACCACGTGTCCTAACAGGTTTCCAAAGGGAATGAGGAATGTGCACTTCTTAAGGTTCAGCGCAATCTGGTGTCGTCGACAAGTATCCAGCATCAAGTGTAAGCTTTCTACATGGTGCTTAACTAATCAGAAGATAGTCTAATCATCCTGATAGATCTCCAGGAACTTGTGGATGTATTCTTTGAATGCAGCAACCATGATGCGTGAAAATATGGCTGGCATGTTCTTCAATCCAAACGGCATAACGGTGTATTGAAAGCAGTCCCATTCCATTGTGAAGATTGTCTTGCTTCTATCTTCTGGCGTGATTTTGATCTAGTGGTACCCTGAGAACCCATCCGTAAACTAGTATGCTTCTTGTCCGTCAACGTTTTCCAATACTTCATCTGTGAATGGTGTTGGGAATGGGTAGTGTACATAGGCATCATTCAGCTTCCTGAGGTCCACGCATATTCTTATTCTGCCCTTCTGCTTCTTTTATTGTACTACCATAGGGCTCACCTAGTCGAATTATTCTACCGGCTTAATAATTTCGGCTACAAGCATTTTGTCTAATTCTACGCTAACCTTTTCCTTATACTTCAGATTCAAGCGGTAAGGCCTCTATTTGACTGGCTTCACATCGGGTTTTAGGGTGATCTTCATTATCCCTAAGTTGCCAACGATCCCTTTTAAATCTGTAATTTTGATTGGGAATAAGTCTTGGTATTCACGGAGTAACTCAGTGACCTTATCCACCATGGCATCATCCCAATAGTCTCCAAGCGTTGCATACTTTGGTTCCACCTCCATCCCAATGTTTACTTGCTTCGTTTTTAGCGGCACGGTGATGTTGGGATCCTCAATCAATGGTCCTCGAACCTCGTGAAAACCATCCGTTTCTGGAATTTTAATATTCGATGTATCCTCATCCTCCTCCTCAACATTTACATTATAACACTCCAGCACGTAGCTCAGTTGTGTTGCCCATTCTGGTTGAAGCACTTCCATTGGCTCTTGGGGTATTTTGAAGATAGCTTCTTTTATTGCTTGTAGCACATCATCAACAGTATTCCACCAACGATATTCAAACATGAAGGTTAGTAGGAATCCTTCGCGCAAGATATCCCATTCGCTCGTGCCATGGCGGAGCTCTGTCTCAGTATACCAATTCATGGGTATGAAATCTAGGGTATGACAAAAAAAATGCACCCATTCAGGTTGTGGCTCCTCCATGTAGACCTTGGTCCATTTTGCGAGGTGTGCATGTGGATCATCCCATCCATCTTACTTGTCTTTTAGCTGCATCTACAATTTCCCAAATCGTAGGCACATCATCTTTCTGCATCCCCGCCAATCCTCGAAACTTCGTTGATGCATACCCCACCACCATGCGAGCGTAGCACGTAGTGCCCATTTCAAAGCGTCGAAGTGCTGTTGTTTTAGTACTTCTTTTTCAAACCTATTCAAGAAGTCATCCACCATTGTCAACTCGTCATACATGGGTAGATACCTTACCTCTGTTGTCACGCAGTGTAGTGATCTTACCATCATGTTGCAATTGAGCGTGGTTAACTCGTGTAACCGGTTCTACCATCGTTCTATTTCTTCATCTGAATCCAATGTGCAGGGGCTTTCACACTCCCATGAAATCCTACCATCCACAGTTAGATTCACCCAATCCTACTCCTGAGCAGTTATCTTGAAGATACAGTCTAGATCGTCGTCATTCTCGTCCTCGTGCACTGGATCTATGTAGCACAATCCTTCCACAGGGTCTAAAGGTACCACTCACGCAGTGACTTTTTCTCAAAAATCATTTTTCTCTTCTTTAGATTTATCACTCCATTCATATCAGTGGCCCAATCTATTCCCAGTAGTGCAGGATAGGGATTGTTGTCATCAACAATCTCTATTACTTCGAAATCTGCAAGTGCGCTCTCGCCTTCGATATCTATTGTTATTCCCTGTAATCTCCCCATCGGTAGGATCTTCTACTGGTTGGCCATTCACAATTGAATAGGAGATCGTTGCAACGCGGGCTTGCCCATGCGCTCCCATGTCTGCTTTGGCAGAACATTCGCATCCGATCCTAGATCCAAAATCACTTGATCCATTTCATATTCCTTAGTTTTCATAGTCAATATCATCTCCCTTCTTGTTCGCATTGTGTGCTTCCCGATCTTCTGGACTATGCACGGTTCTCCTGACCCAACACATCTAGTGATGAGTCCTTGTAGTCCCTTCATGGCCTTGTTGTCGCACAACCGCTTCATGCATGTCTCAAGAAAGGTAGTAAGCATTGATGGGTCCATATCCGTTTCTAATTTGTCCTTACTGCCTGAAGTGGAGGCCTACGTGAAGCTCCTCTTAGCTTCCATAAATGTCTCCTTCGCACACTCCAAATCGAACTCTGGTTCGTTTGTAGGAGCCTTGCAAACCCATGCATTCTCTTCGGGTTGCTTGCCCTTGTCATCTCCTGTCATAATACCACTTTGGAGCACGATGTTTACATTTGGGTCCTCTTCGAATGGCTCATACCTCATCATTTGTAGGTTCTGATTCGGGGGAGGCTAAAGTATTCCTTTATCGTGCAACCTCGCTATCAGTGTAGGGTAGCCCTCCGTCTCATGATCAAAATGGGTGTAAAATAAACATGATTCTCTCGTCGGATTTGTACAATCACAGGCATAATGCCCTCGCCCTTCGCAATTGTAACAAATCAGCTATTCGCGACCCCTTCTTGGTCTCATTCCCCCTCGACCTCGTCCGCGCCCCTAGAATGCAGTGCGTGTCATTCTTGCATTTTGATCGAGGGCCCACATTTCGGTCTGAACTCTATAGATAGGAGTCTGATCCATCATTGGTTCATAACTTCTACAGGTGCGTTCATCATGGCCTACTGATATGAAGAAATTATAGAACAACTGCTGAGACGTCTGCGTCTACTTTTGTAATAGGTGGCAGTTATCTGTAACGTGCTTCCCTCCTATCTGACAAATCGTGCACCATAATGCAGGCATTGCACTTGGTTCTTCTTGCGCCTCTGGTCTTAATGGCATCAACCCTCCTCTCACTAGGTAGTTCGCGAAGACTGGACAATGGTCCTTGTCATGCCCCTGGCCTTTGCATTTTATGCACCATACCTCCTCGCATGCTTCTGGGCGAGTTGTCCTGTCCTGTTTCAAACTCTGCATTTCTAGACACAATTTTTTCATTTGCACGTGGATTTGTTGGACCGCCAGGATAGGATCTTGTATCGGGGTCTCGTGCAGTCTCATTACAATCTCCAAATCTTCGACCTAGGTGGATAACTTATGTTGTGACAACACGGTCCTTAGATGCGGTGTTAGTGACACTACAAACCATGTACAGTGTTGTTCATCTGTCAAGGTCATGTTGGATTCGTGAATCATACTCTTCAGTCTCTGATCCAGTTCCCAGGGGGTCTCGCCTGGAAGCATCGTGATTTCCTTAAACCATATAATCGATTGTGTCTCCGATTTTCACCTGCTAAATTACCTGTTCAGCGTAGCCTCGATATCTACGTTCCCCGCATTTCGATGGTCATTAGAATGCTTAATGTACCATGTCAGTGCAGGATCCTGCAACGTGCTTACGAGTGTTGTCTTCTTTATATTGTCATCCACAACTCCTTGTGCTTCCCATATAGCTTTTACTACGAACCAAAATTGGTCTGGATCTTCGTTCCCTACTCCTTTGAACACCGACAATTTTATCGTGCTCGCCATATTGAACTGTGGTGGTGGCGGAGGTGGTGTGGGCGGAGATGGGGGTGAAGATGGTGAAACCGGTGGTGGTCTAGGTGGAGGTGGTATGCGTGGAATTCGCTGCCTTATCAGACTGATCACACTTCTTGGTGAAACTCTCGAGAGCTCTTTGTAGGTTTTAACCCTGTACAGAAATTACCTGCATACGAATTCTAAAACACATAAAAGAAACTATGCGAGAGCATAACACATAAAACACATATACACAGAGGTTTCCCCTGGATCCCATAACCGGGACTACCAGTTTGATTTTTCATTATGTTCCTTTCAGTGTTACAATACATATTTATACATGCCGAAGCATCCAATACCATGGACCGAAAAACCATCGCATCCAAAACCATGTGCGAAAAGCATGCACAAAACCATAGGTGGGTCCACCCAATCTAACATAGGGTCCAAAACCAAAATTTTCTGGGGCACTACCCCAGACCCCATAAAGTGGGGTTACAAGTGCCCCTCAAACCCCTGTGACCTCCCCTCCTCTAACCCCTGGTTAACTATGTGGGCTAGTCATGGAAAGAATATAACACAACCCAACACTATTCCTCGCTTTCTCGCTGAGGCGAAATTAAGGGGCTAGTTTCTATCTCTGCGCTACCTTCATTTCTATATATCCTCCCACTTCGCATAGCCCCAAACATCAATTTATTCGCATAACCCGCTTTTCACACAGTAGCATTTTAATCCAAGTGTTAAATATTTAATGTACTTACCTCGCAGTCCTTTGAGGAAGCGTCGTTCCGCCTCGCTGTAGATAACTGACGTGTCTACTGCGAATTCGGTGATAAACCCCCTATAATTCGATTGAGCTAATGTTCCACAACACGCACGATCTTATCTTCTAATGCTTCTAGTCTGTGCACCAATTCTGGATTCCACACAATTGGTTTTTCGAGCCTACACCTTCCCTGATTGTTTGCTAGCTTCGCGATCCACTCATACAACTCGAAGGGAAAAGATGCAAAGAAAATTTCATGGGTTTTCATATATAAGTAGCGCTCTAACCATTGTTCCTTCGATACTCAAGGATTCCTATTTTCCTACGCCATGAACTCGTGAATTTTTTTGTCCAGCCACCCTTCAATTTCTTTCTTTGTTGGATTCCAATGACACGACATTAGACATCCCTTATGCAGATCCCAGTCCTGGTAACAGAACCATTTGTTGGCTTGTTGGGGCCTGACCCAGGTTTGGAGTTGAGTTAGCTAAACAAATCCCGGTACTACTGGCCCTTTCGGCAACATTTTGCGGAGCGTGGACTGAGGTCTCACTTGAAGTAGTATGGGGGGGTGCTAGAACTAGGTTTCTACACCCTAGAGATGTTTGATGATTTCAAGTGGTCCGCGACGTCGCTACGCACACTTACCCATACCTCGTGGCCTGAGATGCTGCCTTCGCGTAGCCCTACTTGGGGGCCGAACGTTTTTATTACCTAATGTCGTACTAGTATTCCACGGTTAGTTGATTAACTTAACTTATTTTCATGTGTAAAGCATACTTAGCAATATAATTCATTCATACAAGTGCGCATAGTAAATAAACAGTATAATTGCAATTTATATCAACAGACAATAACCCAAGAATAGATACACAAATTTAAGATAAAACTTCTTTATTATTATCTTCCTTTAGTTACAGACTCGATTTTTCCCTGCGCACTTAGCTGCAGGGGTCCACGTACTCAACTGCGGATAACTAGGTCTCTACGCACTCAGTTGCAGAGCCTTCTCCTACCCTATGACCCAAGACACACTTTACACTTGCTCTATGATTCTACTTTTCTATCTCATGCTTCCTTCGATGTCTCTTTACCACTTAGAGCCTCGCTCTATTTATACAATCCCATGTTCTGCGAACCATGGGTAGCTCGACAATATATTACAAGCTTAGGGCAGACAACCCTATGACTCTAACATACTTCCACGCTCGCAATTTGGGGAGATTTACAACCATATTAGACCAAAACTTGGGCTTTGAGCCCCAAAACATGCCGTGGGGGGATTCCATGCCCAACACAGATGCATTGAAAAATTTGTGAGCTCTGAGAAGTTCTCTTGGTGTAGAGAAACAATGGATGTTGCAAGGCTAGATAAATGAATAAGCTCTCATGTGGCCTCCTGTGGGAAAAAAACAACAAGTGGGATAATGTTGGGTTGTGTTATATTGTTTCCACAACTAGCACCCTAGCTAAACTGGGGGGTTAGAGGGGGGTCATAGCCCCCCCTTCGTTGCGTCGATGCGCAATGGAGGGGTCATAGGGGTATCGGTAACCTGCCATGTACGAGGGGTTTGAGGGGGGGCGAGGGGGGGTTAGCTCCCCTCTACGAGGTTCGAGGCAGTGACCCAGGGAAAGTTGTTTTGGACCCATGGTTTTTTCCATGGTTTTGTGCATGGTTTCTACACATGGTTTTGGGAGCAATGGTTTTCAGTGCATGGTATTGGATGCTTCGTCATGTATATATATGTATTGTAACATTGAAAGGAACATAATGAAAAATCAATTTGGTAGTCCTGGTTTTGGGATCCAAGGGAAAATCTCTATGTATATTTGTTTTATGTGTTATGCTCTCACTATTGTTTATTTTATGTTTTTTAGAATTCATATGCAGGTAATTTTTGTACGGGATTAAAACCTACAGTAGGTGAAGTAGCCATAGATGAATTGGATGAGGAATTAAACAAAAACATAAGGAAATTACAATGAAGTGATAGCCGAGGTAGAAGGATGGGTGTGTGACCCAATAAATTTGAGGAATATGGATACTAAGTTATTTGAGTTGTCAAAGATGTATTGGGTTATGAAGAAAATGGTGGCTCAAGTGATTTCAAAGGAGCACCATGAAATTGTGGACTTGAAGCATCAACTAAGCATATTGAAAGGTAAATTTGAATCCTTTATCAAATGGGTTTCTAGGATTGGTATATTGGTCAAGAAGATTTGTAAGGAAGTTGGTAAGGGAGATAAAGCATACAAATCACAAGGTTGTTGAGGTATCCATGACGACCAAATTGTTATCTCAAAGGATCCTCAAATAGTGTTGAGTTGATGCTTGTAAATATCCTGACTCAATATGGGAGGAATTGCTTGGTCAGAGTCCCATTTAAACTCATTTTCATTGAAATGGAACTATTGACTAGTTTAGTGGGTCTTTGGTTATCCATGTCCTAATACTAACCTATCCTAGGGTTAACCTATATTGACAAATATTTATTTGCAATGCCTTGAGTTCCTTTAGTGTGAGATAATTGAGATTATTTATTAACAAACTCAAAGGAAAGGTATAGTTTATGTGTTATTTGAAAAATGATAATTCCTTTCAAAGTGGCTTAAATGAAGGCTCAACCCAACCATAGTGAGGGTTCACTCCTATGTAAGAAAAATTAAAAAAAAATAATTTGACATGAATGCAAATACTTACTAATCTTAAGATGCAATAAAACCAAAGGAAAAATTATCTTGACTAAGAGAAGAATAATCTTACTCTCAATCAAGAGCTAAATAAGTAATAAGGGGGAGGACTGCAGTTAAATTTAAGATGAAGTTATGCTTATAAACCTTAAAAGTAGTTTGATGATTTACAAGGTATTCAAGCAAATATGCAATAAGATAATTCTAGTAAATAGTTACTAAAGTGACCTTAAACATATACCTAAATCCAATTATATAAAATGGATTCATTATAAAATTTATATTGGTCAAAAGTAGTTTTTTTGTTTCAACATAAAATAAAACTGGATAAGTTTTTACGAAGAAAATATATAGCTGTTTTTGTATTATAATCAAAGTCCTATGAATATGATGCAAGAAAACAAAAGGAAAACTTATCTCGACTAAGAGAAGAATATTATTACTCTCAATCAAGAGCTAAACAAGTAAAAAGGGGGAGGACTACAGTTAAATTTAAGACGAAGTTATACTTATAAACCTTCAAAGTAGTTTGATGATTTACAAGGTATTCAAGAAAATATGCAATAATATAGAGTGACCTTATACATATACCTAAATCAAATTATGTAAAATGGATCCATTATAAAATTTATATTGATCAAAAGAAGTAGTTCTTTTGTTTCAACATAAAATAAAACAGGATAAGTTTATACTAAGAAAATATATAGTTATTTTGATATAATAATCAAAGTCCTATGAATTCATTATCAACTTTAATTAAACCCTATTTGGACCTGAAAAGATAGCTTACACAGAGCCACAATCAATACAAGATAAATAAAATCAACAATAATATTTAAAATGATTATTCATACATCAATTGGTATAAGATTAAGCCAGATTGGAAACATATAGGAGGAAATAATAATCTAATGCAATAATGCAAATAGCAAAAAACTTACCATCATTAATTCCATGTTCTTTTTCATAAGTAAAGTCCATGTTCTTTTTCATAAGTAAAGTCCTCCTAAAGCCTTGAACTTCATCATGAAGTAATTTTGCATCAATGCAAGTTCCTCTACTTATAAAGCTCAAAAAATTCAATTCTCCTACAACAAATTTCCTCTAATTACAACCATGTAAACATCCTCTAATTACAACAATGTAAACATTCACAAATTTCAGTTAGAATTTACCCCTTTTCATAGGTTACAAAACCTAAGTCATCTCCCTCCTACAATTTTCCTTCCCTTTTATAGATTACAGGGTTGTTGAAGTTCGATATTCCCCATGAAATTCCCTTAAACAAAATTAAAACGTATGAAAAGCCCAATTGAAACTGTCTTGGCATTTTTGGAAAACTCAGTTCAATCTGGTACAAGTTTTATCGACATGTGAAAACATGTGACCAATTAGAGTGCTCGGGAGTAAGTAGCATTTTCTTCGTGTTAGCAAGAATCTTGGGATCCTTTTCCTTTGGGGTGAAAGTTGATTTACATCTTTTGCGGATCCTTTCAAACAATATAGTGCCATCAATTGGTTTGGCATATTCCTCCAAAGAGAATTGAGACTTCTAGAGACATGACAAAAATGAAAACAAGTATGAAACTCATGAAATGTTGTTGGTTGCAAAATCCATCATAATAGTAGGATGTGATAGGAGAACAACACAATATATATTTTTAATTTAAAACCTAATATCCCACTTTCAATGCATAATTCATGGTTGCAAAATCCATCATAATAGTAGGATGTGATAGGAGAACAACACAATATATATTTTTAATTTAAAACCTAATATCCCACTTTCAATGCATAATTCAATTTTGTAGTATTTATATAAGGTAAAAGTTTCAATTCTATTTTGAAGGTGAACATGGTGAGGAGGCTCTAATCAGATGGTTGTTTGGGTGCATAATGGTGTTGGCATGTTGCGAGGCCGGAGTAAGTTGAATTTTTTTATTTTTTTATTTTAAATTATGGTGTCGGGCCGATTATCCCACATGCAAGTTGCGAAGCGAAGAGAAAGTTTTATATATGTTATTAAGTTTAGTTTTTTTATGATATTGTGGTGGTAGTTGTGTTGCTCGTTGGTTGTCCTTTAGGGATTCATGTTAGTGGGCAATTACTTTAAAAAATTAATACAATGGAGTTGTCTATAATCCGACTTTTTGTAGATTCTGGTGACGGAATCCAGCGGAAGAAATTGAGGTTAAATCTTGATTTGTTGCAGTTAAAATGATTTTTTAATTGCATATTTGGATTCAGCACCCTGAAAAACCCAGACGCTTTGATTGTGCAAAAACTAGCTATCAAACTTGCGATTCCAAAAAATTGCTGTCAGATTTTGACCAGAAAAAGCCACTGGAAAGGCTTTCAAAAAGTCTCATTATAGACAACTCCCTAATACAATAGTTAAAATGTCATAAAATATAATATATGCAATATTTAAAACATTAATACATGGTTAATACAATATATTAAAATATAATTATTAATTTTTAATCTTATATAATTGTAATATTATTAATCTAACATTATGGTAATTGTAATATATATTGTTAATTTTATAACATATTAATAAATATAATATATACAATATTTAAAACATTAATACATCGTTACAATGTATTAAAATATAATTATTAAATTTTTAATCTTATATATAACATTATAATTGTAATATTGTTAACCTTGTATACAAACATTGTTGTAATGGTAATATTGTTAATCTTATATATAAACATTATGGTAATTGTAATATATATTGTTAATTTTATATACAAACATTATTGTAATTGTAATATATATTGTTAATCTTATATATACACATTATTGTAATATATATGTGTTTTACATTTTAATATATTGTATATTAAAATGTAATACTTTATATTAATTTTAATGTAGAACTATACTATGTATATATATTAACATATTTTTTTTACAATGTCACTCTCTTATATTTACAATATTTGATTAATGATTTGCTCCTTTCGATGTAGTTAATGTACCAAATTACATGAAGGAGATGGCAGCATGCAAAACCAAACATAAAAATGTGAAGTGATGTGGCAACCGAAGGTACACATCAGCTTCACATGACTACTAGGAAGATGATATTATAAACATGAAGTAAATACAGTGACAATCTAATCAAAAAAGAGAAAATCACAACGTCCATAGCGAAAGATATGCCAAAATATGATCAAACCCTGACAAAGTTCCAAAGCCAAGCAATCAAGGTGAAAAGAATCGTTAGCTGATAAAATTGTAATAAATAAGGGAGTTTTCCAAGATGGAGGGTCCCCACATTTTGTGCACAAAATTAAGGAGGGGTTGTGGCCACAATAGTTAGCCATTCACGGGGAAGGAGAAATTATATTTGGTTTAGAAGATAATGGGTTTAAATTTACCAAAGGATTAAAGAGATAAATTCCATAAAGCCTTCAAACATTAAATCTTTCCTCATGGGTCCCACATTAACATATCAAGAAATATAGGTTCTAAAAAGATAAGCAGTTGATGCAGCACGAATCTAAAACGATGAATCCAGACCTTTGGGGAAATAGGCAATTTTATTTTACCTCAAGTGAGTGATAGAAGTGATATAGATAGGAAGCTGAGGGAAAGTTTACATTCATTGATATAAATGGCCTTGTTTACCCAACTTCGCTTGCCTACTAGTGAGCATGTTTAGTACCTCAATGAAGTTGCCTTGGTACTTCACAATCATATCCCCGTTGCCAGCAAACATGTTTAGTAAATCGATGTGTTTTCTTGCACTTCCAATGTTTTCTTCCCCTTTTATGTCACCTTTTGACAAATATATTTGGAAGTTGTGTTTATGTAGTTGGGTGAAAATGGGTGGGATGGTACAAGAGATTAAAAATGGATACCATACTTTTAATATTTCGACTCCCTCATCTTTCCCTACAACTATCAATCGAAAGGCTTTTATGGGTATTGGCAAGATGAGTGGGATTCATCGAGCTAGACTCAAGTTAGTTCTTTCCTCAAAAGGAGAACTCTATTTCCTAGAAAAGAAAATGTTCCTCCAAGGAAAAAGACTTAATATGAGAGGATGTAAATGTTAATAAAGATGTCCCTTTAAGGTCAATGAAAACCCATATAAATGACAGAGTAAAGATACCCTTGCATCACCCACTATGTTGGACTAATAAGAATCCCCATTTATGGAATCAAAAACAAAATCAAATTGGCGAAATTAAACATACACAAGCAAACAGCAAAAACCTTATATAGACTCAAAGGAAAACTAAGTATTAAAATGAAAATCATTAAGCCTTGAGAAGACAAATAAGGCAAGGTATGATAGAAAACTCAAAATAGATTGAGATAATGATAAATAATGTCTTATAAGATGGTAATTGATACAACTTTTGAAAACCTAACTAAGGTGCAATCACATTTGAAATTTACTTATGATGTCATTAAGAAGGTATTTGAATCCTTTCATTATAAGTATCTAAAGATAAATCTGGAAATAAAATAAGCACCTTCATGATGATAAAAATTGTATGATTGATTTATTTGAAACAGAAAATAAAAGAAAAAAATCATATTCCTACTATATGCAATATATACAAATTTTGGAGAAATAAAATCGATTAAGTGTCCACATATTCCCAATGAAGCTATTCCATTAGCTCAATTCCTTCAAGGAAATATATGTCAAACATTAGAACAAATGATAGGATGAAACTACATGAAATAGGAAAACACTTATTTAGATCTACATTTACCAAATTAAAAGAAAGAAATTTATGTACAACAATCTTCCCTTGTACTGAATCCTCCCACATATTTCAAAAGGATTGATAAATAAAATGAATATTTGACATTACTTGAAGAGTATCCCAAGGGGGAGAAGATGACAAACTTGGTAAGGATATTGTTTCTTCAGACATCGAAGCCTATGGATAGAGAGTGTTAGTATTAAAATTGTCTATTCTATGTTCACTAAAGTTAGTAGGATATCTACAAGATCAAGACTTGTTAACATGGTTAGATTGAACACTACTAAGGGTAAATGATTTTTTTTCAAGATTAGCTTCCATAAGATTATTGAGATGTACATCATTGGAAACCTCGTGATAAAATTCATCAGTGCATGTAGAACTGTATTTATCAATTGGAGGAAGGGAAAGAATACATGAAGAATCCATCTATAGGTCCAAATCAAAGTCATTTTGTGATGAAGGTAATTCAAAGATACTATCATCAAAACTTTTATCATATTTAATGACTTTTTCTTGAAAATAATATGGTTGATTTGAGTCAAGAAAATAAACAAAAGGGAAGAAAGGTGGTTGAAAATTGTCAAGGATCAATAAATAATACTTTTCACAAAAGGTATGATCCTTAGAGAAATCTGAACTAGTTGAAGATAGGGTTTCATCAAAAAGATCTATAGAATCACTACTTGTTGTATTATGACATACAAATAGGTATGAGTACAAGAAGTAGTGAACACCAAAGTATATCATGTTAATTACATCCATATGCTTTTCTTCACCATGGATGTGACAAACAGTCTAATTTGATGGTAGATATTATGTTAATGGAATAAAAAATAGTATCGATTTTGCCTTTGAACACTATTTTTCATTGATAAGATCCTTAGGTGTATAGTCCTCCTATTGAACATGCTTGAGGTTGATCAGAAAAATAAGAATATATTATAGATATATCCTCAAATTCCAGAGGTGGAATTGAACTATAATTTTATGAAATATGAGGATTTGCAAAGGAAACCCCAAGTGTTGGATGGTTTGAAAAATTCTCTAATTCATTCGAGGGTTCAACAATATTGAGAAAAGGATCAAGGCTATCTTGTTCATCCTTGTCATATTCACTACAAAAATAAGAGACAAGCAATTGAAAACATTGTAACAAATCTTCAACTTAACGAAGATCTTTGAGGTGAAATCTAAAACAAAGAGATTTAAATATATCATAAAATTCTTTGATTGACTCATATTCATGGATTGAAAGAGTTCTTGCTTCTACACATAAATTACCATATTCATAACACTAATGAGATGAAAAAAATATCAAAATGTTCCCAAGAATGCATAGATCTATTTGGAAGTGATTTATACCATCCTCGAATCCATCCTTCAAATGAGAGAACAAATAACTTGCAAATCTCATTGTTGTTAGTAATATTAAAATAATTGCATTTAATCATAAATTGTACAATATGATCTATAACATCAACTCCATTCTCAACATCATATGCTAGTTTGATTAAGGACAAGACTGATTTCCTGAGAAAACATATGGTAGGTTCAAGTGAACTGAAAGCATGACCCAAAGTATGAGCCGTAATTAGTAATCTACACAGATACTAAAACAATATTCTACACATATAATAATCTATGGCCCTCGTTCTAGTGCCAATTATGTTGATTCCTCGAAATGTCTTGGCTCAACATGGGAGGAATTTTCCGGTCAAAGTCCCAACTAGACTCCTTTCCATTAAAATGACAATCCTCACTAGTTCAGTGGGTCTCCAGTTACTCATGTCCTTAGACTAGCCTATCGTAGGGTAAGCCTACATGTACATCTATCTATGTACAAAGACTTCAATTCATTAGTATGAGACAACTGTGATTATTTATTAATAATCTCATGGGAAAGGAATCATTTATGTTATATTATTCTAAAAATTATAATTCCTTTCAAAGTGGTTGAAATCAGGGCTTAGCCCAATCATAATGAGGGTTTTCTCCTATGGAAGGAGACTTAAAAGAATAAAATAATTCGACCTGAATGCAAATAAAAACTAATCCTAAGATGCAAGAAAATGAAAGGAAAACTTATCTCTACTAAGAGAAGAATAATATTACTCTCAACAAAGAGCTAAACATGTCATAATAGGGAGGACCACAATCAAATTTAGGACAAAGTTATACTTATAGACCTTCAAAGAAGTTTGATGATTTACAAAGTATTCAAGCAAATAATATCCAATAAGATAATTTTAGTAAATAGTTACTAAAGTGACCTTATACATATACCTAAATCCAGTTATGTAAAATGGACCCATTATAAAATTTATATCGATCAAAAGAGGTAGTTATTTTGTTTCAACGTAAAATAAAACATAATAAGTTTGTAATAAGTAAATAACTAGTTATTTTGCTATTACAATCAAAGTCCTATGAATCCATTATCAACTTTAATTTAGCACTATTTGGACTTGATAATGTGGCGTACACAGATCCATAATCAATATAAGATAAATAAATCAACAATAATGTTAAAAATGAGTATTCATACACCAATTGGCATAGGATTAAACTAGGTTGAAAATACAATGGTGGAAATAATAATAAGGTTGTGAATCTAATGCAAAGAGAAAATAACTTATAATCATTAATTCCATGTGTTTGTTCGTAAGTACAATCATGATAAAGCTTTGAACTCATTCATTAAGTAATTTTACATGTTGAAGTCTAAGGACACTGTTTTTTTGCCGTGAAAATTATGGAAATTCTGGTAGATATTTTTGTAAATCTAGATTACAACCGTCAAACTTCAAGGTTTTGGGTGCCACAATGGTTTTTGATGATGTTGAATCCATGTCCACCATCAAAAACATGATCCAAACAATGTTAGTGCAAGATTTTTATTTTTTTTGCCGAGATTCTAACCACTTTTGATCATTCAGAGAATTCCTACACCTAGATAAACACTTCCATTTTACAACCATGCACGCGCCCCTCCTTAAATAGCTCAAAAACTTCAATTTCCCTACAACAATTTTCCTCTAATTTTCCTCTAATTAAGACCATTTAAGCAATGAAAACTTTCGTGTGGAATTTGCCCCTTGTCACCCGCTACAAAGCCTAAATTATCTCTTGCCCAATATAGTTCTCCTTCCCCTTTATTGAAAACAAATTTTAAATGTACGAAGAGCGCCGTTGAAACAGTTTTGGCTCTTTTGGAAAATTCATTTCAATCCGATACGCGTTTTATCCACCTGTGACAGAGTGTGATCAATTAGAGTGCTTGGTGGTTGGCACTTTTGGAAAATTCATTTCAATCCGATACGCGTTTTCTCGGTCTTAGAAAGAATCTTGGAATCCTTTTATTTTGGGACGCAAGTTGATTTCCATAGTACCATCAATTAGTTTGGCATATTCCTCTGAATAGTGGGATAATGCGAATTGAGACTTCTCAACTTGTGACCAAAAACTACAAAAACAAGTATGAAAGTACGCACATATGTTAAATTGAAACCTTGCGAAACATTGTTGGTTGCAAAATCCATTATAATAGTGGGATGCAATAGGAAAACAAAGTCCTATATATTTTTTTATTTAAAACGTAATATCCCACATTCAATGCGTGATCTGAATAATACAGTTTTATATATTTCCCCGGTTTAACGATTTTCGCGAAAGAGAAGCCAGTGGGGAAGGTTTTAATCAGATAATTAATTGAGTGCATCATGGTGTTGGCATGCTTTGAAGGTGGCATATGTCGAAATTTTTTGTTTGTTCTTTAAATATGGCGTTGGGCCATTGTCGAAATTTTTTGTTTGTTCTTTAAATATGGCGTTGGGCCATTGTCGAAATTTTTTGTTTGTTCTTTAAATATGGCGTTGGGCCATTATCCCACATGCAGGGTACCACAGAACGTTTATATATTTCTTAATTTTGATTAGGAGTAGTCTACCTAGGCGGTAGAATGGCCCGGTTTCTGTTTACACCCGAAAAACGTCTGGCTCCGACCGTCGGCAATTCCTCTGCACTCCGCCACCCTCCGCGAGCTCCGCCACCATCCTGCATTAAATTTCTGATTTGATCGGATCCGAGCTCGCTGACAGAATCCGCGCCGCGGAGAGTTAATGCGCGTTCCAATTTGAAATTTTGCAAACCGCGCGGGCTGCTCCCCTACCCAACTCGACTCGGCCCTGCAGCTCACTCACTCCCGGGGCTCGACTGGGCGCTGTGCAACTTACCAAAATACCAACGATCTTTACAGTGCTGTGCAACTTCATCTGAGCACGTTTCATCTGAGCACGTCTCCATCCATTTCGACAAGAAGAGTTAATCTCAGCATAGCGAAAAACTCGAGCTCTTTCACATTCAGCCTTGCCAACAATGATACGATTGTTAACAAATACAGGGTGAGCATATGGTGGGAGCATCATGTAACCCAGAGGCAGAATTAGTCATTTTCATGGAGGCCTCTCCCAGAAGAGGAGAGGATTCGTTCTGTGTATACACAAGAACGACAAGCAGCGGATCCTGAATTCATATTTGGATCATGCCTTGGAGATCAGAAGAAAGAATCAAGAGCGCTTGCTGTACACAAATTCTATAGGAGGAGGTATGGATTCAAAGAATCAGCCATGGGAATCAGTGCCCTTCAAACATCCGAGCCAGGAAAGCAGAAATCATAGAAGATCTCGAGGCCTTTGCCAAAGGCAAAGAGTTCTATCAGAATACAGGAAGAGCCTGGAAGAGACGCTATTTGCTTTATGGGCCTCCAGGAACAGGCAAATCTCTCCAGGAACAGGCAAATCTAGCATGATTGCAGCTATGGCCAATCATTTGGGCTATGATGTATATGATCTGGAGCTCACTAATGTCCATACAAATGGAGAGCTGAGGAAACTTCTGATAAAGACCACCAACAAGTCTATTATTGTTATTGAGGATATTGATTGCTCATTGAATCTCTCAAGCCGTGCAAAAAAACCAGCCGCCAGAGTGAACTCTGTTATGGCAGGATCTCCAATGCAGCGGCCTGATGAGAACAACAATTCAGTTACCCTATCTGGCTTGCTTAATTTCACAGATAGGCTTTGGTCATGCTGTCGTAGTGAGAGAATCTTTGTTTTCACTGCCAATCATGTAGAGAAACTTGACCCTGCACTGTTGAGATCAGGAAGGATGGACATGCACATTTTCATGTCATTCTGCATATTCCCTACCTTGAAAATTTTGGTGAAAAACTATCTAGGGATCAAGAAACAACAACTGTTTCCAGAACTGGAGCAGGTTACTGAAGATGCCTGGATGACGCCTGCAGATGTTAGCGAAATCCTCGTGAAATACCGTTTGAATGCCACCCGGGCATAGGAAGAGTTGCTTGAACATTCAAGGCTGCAAAGGACAAGCCTCATGCATCTTGGGCAAGGGAAGAAAAACCAAACCCAAACCCAGTTGAGGATGAGCAGCAAGAAAAGAGAGCTCTGGAGACTCCTAAGAAGACTCAAATCCATGAGGATTATTTGATGTATGCTGACAGATGCCAATGTCAAAGGAATCAACAGAAAGAGAATGCAATTGGGAAGGATAAAGATGCAGAAAATCAAGGAAATAAAAATGATCAATCTGGAGAACAAGAGGGGACTGATGACTCAAAGATGCAGAAAGCTGAGTGAATGCCTTCAATTCTCACTGGATTTTTACATGGCAGCCAACTTTAGAAGGGCTCTACAGCCTTGCTGTAATCACAATTTTGTAGTCCAGACTCTACAATTTGTTGTGGCCACTTATATACAGGTCCTTGTTTCATGCAATGAAATTTAATGTTTTATATTTCAAAATCTTTGGCTCAAGGTCATGATTTTGGAAGTGTTTTGTTTATTATTTATCAATCAAACAGTCAATTACTCCTAAATCTTACATATGTATCCAAGATCTCTGGGTATTTCTGCTTATTTTATTTATTACAGATTCATTGCTTCAAGAGTTTGCATATTTCTCAGTGCTTTTGTAGGATTCTTTGGATCGTGTTAATGTTTTATGTTTAATTTATAATGTCCTTTGAGATCTACTTGGTCCGTATTGAAAAATGAGTTTAATCAGAGTTTCAGCCAGATATTTTATCAAGGATGTGTTTTACAGATCTCATTTCTGAGTAAGCAATCCTGAGCATAGGCTTCATAGGCTTATTGGGTTTATTGAATCTTGTTGTGTTCAGTAGCTTCATTTTACACAGGTTGATATTTAAACTTGTCAAGATAAATTATTCTATAACAAGTTTACATACATTTTAGAAATTTTCAGGGAGCTTAATGGGGTTTAGTCAAAGTTATTCTGAACAGCCTCCTTAATTGATCTCTGTTTGAAACAAAACAAAACTGTGTATGTCGCTTTCCCTGCCATTTGGACTTCCTTATTCATATGGTTCAGTCCATGAAATTAACCTGAATTATTCAAGAACTCCAAGTGGTTGCTGGGAGCTTTATATTAGACATATTTTGTGTTCATTTTGCATTGTCTATTGCAATATGTCAATGGTAGAATCTTACACATTCTTTCTTCATTTATGTAGAATTTTACACACTCTTTCTTTCTTGTCTGGACTATAAGTATAAACACCATAGCCAACTCTATGAACAAATCAAGAACGCTTGATATTATCAGAAAATCAAGAAAGCTTGGTATTATAAAAAAAAATCAAGAAAGCTTGGTATCATCAGCAAACCAAGAAATCTTGGCATCAGTGAGGTTGATGTAACAAAGGTTCATTATCAATTCTACCAGGAAATCATCTCTGACAAATAAGTGACTTGATGGTAACATGTTAATTCCAGAAATACTGTAAACACACACTAGACAGTAAAGTATTATGACCACAGCATCTCAAAAAAACCAAAGTTTTATAACCACAGCATCCCAAAAATATTTTTATCAACAAATATTTTGACTGTTTAATAAAAAAATGCTTAAAAATTACATTTTCTAATAGTATTAGTTTTTCTGTTGTTTTTACTCTTACCTTTCGTTGATAAAAACCTGTCTCATATCCCCATGGAAAATAACAAGAGAAAAGGGACCTCAACTCAATGGAAAAGGACGTGGTGGAAAATTTGGAAAACCACCACCTAACGTATTGTTTTGTCAAAAGTTTTACTTCAATAACATGTCATATAATGCATTATAACTTGACTTTCAGGCCAAACAACATTAATTTCAATATATGTTTCAAAATAACGTTCAAGCTTTGCAATACATGAGGCTCTTATTATCACAAAAATATTAAAACAACTTCATGTTCTTCTGGTTTAAACAATTGTCTTTTTTATAATAATGTTATATTCATATGTGTAATAATGTGTATATTAAAATTGTTGATTTTTATAAAATATGATTAATAGAATAATCTTTTGAACTTTTAGAAAAGCATCTTCCAATATATATTAGCAGGTCGGCAGGGGATCTTCTTTAGAAATAGTATATTCCAATTTGGAATTAGCTTTTCATACATCAAACTATTCCCATCTTTTGCAGTTGGTTTTAGCTTTTCATACATAGAACCACCTCTGTTCTTGCTTTTGCTTTTACAACATTGTTGTTCCATTGGTTATGTTGCAGGGATGGAATTTGATGGGTAAATTGTCAGTCATGGGGTGATTGATTTGCCGCAAATTGTTCGTCATGGGTGATTTGCTATCAAATATGGTTTAAAAATTTGTAAAAATGTCCAGATCTTTCCTTGAAATTTCAAGAAAGAGAAGTTAGAGAAGTGCGAACCGTCAAATTTGACACTAGGAATTTCAAAACAGGTTAGGGAAGTGTGAAAACCGCACTGTCCTTGCTTCTGCTTTTACAACATTGTCGCTGCATTGGCTATGTATCTCTTTCATTGTAGTACTGGTCTATCCCAAGCTTTTGCTTTTAGAACACTGTTATTGCAATGGCTATATCTCTAACATTGTTATTGTATTGGAATTTGGCATATCCTGTGAAGAGATGATGATTTGTAAAAAGAAAAAAATATAACGTTGTTGTTACATTTGCATATCCCTGTGAAGGGATGATAATGAATCAGTATAAATTTATACTAATCATAGTTGTTAAATTCAATACACTTACAAATCTCTACATACTAATGGAGACAAAAACACTGGTGAATGTGTATCTAAATTTAATTACATACTCACATCAGAACAGACTTGTTAAATTCAATACACTTACAAATCTCTACATACTAACAAAGGAGACAAAAACAATGGTGAATGTGAATCTAAATTTAATTATATACTCACATCAGAACAAACTTCTATACCAGAACAGACTTTTATACCACCATGTAATGACAGCTGGGTATATGAGAAAGAGGTCTGAGTTATTAAGAGTCAGGAATCATAGCAGAACCGAATTTTGCACCCTACCATGCAATGGCATTTGTGTATATGAGAAAGAGGTCAGAGTTACCAACAAGCTGTTCTATATAAAAATTTCAGGACACACCAATAATAGTTAGCTACTAGCTACTCAAGCTTCACACCAGACCTGTTCTTGTTAGCATTGAGTATTTTGGATAATGTTGATAGTAAACAAATGCCTTTACACCAGTTTAGGCCACAAGTGAGTTAGATTTTACTCAAGCTTCACACCAGACCTGTTCTTGTTAGCATTGAGTATTTTGGATAATGTTGATAGTAAACAAATGCCTTTACACCAGTTTAGGCCACAAGTGAGTTAGATTTTGTGAGAAACATGCTGCATCATAACAGAAAAGAAAAATCTTTTGAAAGCTTGTAATGTAAGAAGTTCAACATAAATGAAGAAAGAATGTGTAAGATTCTACCATTGACATATTGCAATAGACAATGCAAAATTAACACAAAATATGTCTAATGTAAAGCTCCCAGCAACCACTGGAGTTCTTGAATAATTCAGGTTAATTTCATGGACTGAACCATATGAATAAGGAAGTCCAAATGGCAGGGAAAGAGACATACATAGTTTTGCTTTGTTTCAAACAGAGATCAATTAAGGAGGTTGTTCAGAATAACTTTGAGGTCCCTTTTCTCTTGTCATTTTCCATGGGGATATGAGTAAGGTTTTTATCAACAAAAGGTAAGAGTAAAAACAACAAAAAAACTAATATTATTAGAAATGTAATTTTTAAGCATTTTTTTATTAAACAGTCAAAATATTTGTTGATAAAAATATTTTTGGGATGTTGTGGTTATAATACTTTGGTTTTTTTGGGATGCTGTGGTCATAATACTTTAGTGTCTAGTGTGTGTGTTTACAGTATTTCTGGAATTAACATGTTACCATCAAGTCACTTATTTGTCAGAGGTGATTTCCTGGTAGAATTGATAATGAACCTTTGTTACATCAACCTCACTGATACCAAGATTTCTTGGTTTGCTGATGATACCAAGCTTTCTTGATTTTCTGATAATATCAAGCGTTCTTGATTTGTTCATAGAGTTGGCTATGGTGTTTATATTCCAGACAGGAAAGAAAGAATGTGTAAGATTCTACATAAATGAAGAAAGAATGTGTAAGATTCTACCATTGACATATTGCAATAGACAATGCAAAATGAACACAAAATATGTCTAATGTAAAGCTCCCAGCAACCACTGGAGTTCTTGAATAATTCAGGTTAATTTCATGGACTGAACCATATGAATAAGGAAGTCCAAATGGCAGGGAAAGCGACATACGTAGTTTTGCTTTGTTTCAAACAGAGATCAATTAAGGAGGATGTTCAGATAAACTTTGACTAAAACCCATTAAGCTCCCTGAAAATTTCTAAAATGTATGTAAACTTGTTATAGAATAATTTATCTTGACAAGTTTAAATATCAACCTGTGTAAAATGAAGCTACTGAACACAACAAGATTCAATAAACCCAATAAGCCTATGAAGCCTATGCTCAGGACTGCTTACTCAGAAATGAGATCTGTAAAACACATCCTTGATAAAATATCTGGCTGAAATTCTGATTAAACTCATTTTTCAATACGGACCAAGTAGATCTCAAAGGACATTATAAATTAAACATAAAACATTAACACGATCCAAAGAATCCTACAAAAGCACTGAGAAATATGCAAACTCTTGAAGCAATGAATCTGTAATAAACAAATAAGCAGAAATACCCATAGATCTTGGATACATATGTAAGATTTAGGAGTAATTGACTGTTTGATTGATAAATAATAAACAAAACACTTCCAAAATCATGACCTTGAGCCAAAGATTTTGAAATATAAAACATTAAATTTCATTGCATGAAACAAGGACCTGTATATAAGTGGCCACAACAAATTCTAGTCTGGACTACAAAATTGTGATTACAGCAAGGCTGTAGAGCCCTTCTAAAGTTGGCTGCCATGTAAAAATCCAGTGAGAGTTGAAGGCATTCACTCATCTTTCTGCATCTTTGAGTCATCAGTCCCCTCTTGTTCTCCAGATTGATCATTTTTATTTCCTTGATTTTCTGCATCTTTATCCTTCCCAATTGCATTCTCTTTCTGTTGATTCCTTTGACATTGGCATCTGTCAGCAGACGTCAAATAATCCTCATGGAGTTGAGTCTTCTTAGGAGTCTCCAGAGCTCTCTTTTCTTGCTGCTCATCCTCAACTGGGTTTGGGTTTGGTTTTTCTTCCCTTGCCCAAGATGCATGAGGCTTGTCCTTTGCAGCCTTGAATGTTTCAAGCAACTCTTCCAATGCCCGGGTGGCATTCAAACGGTATTTCACGAGGATTTCGCTAACATCTGCAGGCGTCATCCAGGCATCTTCAGTAACCTGCTCCAGTTATGGAAACAGTTGTTGTTCCTCGATCCCTAGATAGTTTTTCACCAAAATTTTCAAGGTAGGGAATATGCAGAATGACATGAAAATGTGCATGTCCATCCTTCCTGATCTCAACAGTGCAGGGTCAAGTTTCTCTACATGATTGGCAGCGAAAACAAAGATTCTCTCACTACCACAGCATGACCAAAGCCTATCTGTGAAATTAAGCAAGCCAGATAGGATAACTGAATTGTTGTTCTCATCAGGCCGCTGCATTGGAGATCCTGCCATAACAGAGTTCACTCTGGCGGCTGGTTTTTTTGCACGGCTTGAGAGATTCAATGAGCAATCAATATCCTCAATAACAATAATAGACTTGTTGGTGGTCTTTATCAGAAGTTTCCTCAGCTCTCCATTTGTATGGACATTAGTGAGCTCCAGATCATATACATCATAGCCCAAATGATTGGCCATAGCTGCAATCATGCTAGATTTGCCTGTTCTTGGAGGCCCATAAAGCAAATAGCGTCTCTTCCAGGCTCTTCCTGTATTCTGATAGAACTCTTTGCCTTTGGCAAAGGTCTCGAGATCTTCTATGATTTCTGCTTTCCTGGCTCGGATGTTTGAAGGGCACTGATTCCCATGGCTGAGTCTTTGAATCCATACCTCCTCCTATAGAATTTGTGTACAGCAAGCGCTCTTGATTCTTTCTTCTGATCTCCAAGGCATGATCCAGATATGAATTCAGGATCCAATGCTTGTCGTTCTTGTGTATACACAGAACGAATCCTCTCCTCTTCTGGGAGAGGCCTCCATGAAAATGACTAATTTTGCCTCTAGGTTACATGATGCTCCCACCATATTCTCACTCTGTATTTGTTAACAATCGTATCATTGTTGTCAAGGCTGAATGTGAAAGAGCTCGAGTTTTTAGCTCTGCTGAGATTAACTCTTCGTGTCGAAATGGATGGAGACTTGCTCAGATGAAGTTGCACAGCACTGTAAAGATCGTTGGTATTTTGGTAAGTTGCACAGCGCCCAGTCGAGCCTGGGAGTGAGTGAGCTGCAGGGCCGAGTCCGAGTCGAGTTGGGTAGGGGAGCAGCCCGCGGTTTGCAAAATTTCAAATTGGAACGCGCATTAACTCTCCGCGGCGCGGATTCTGTCAGCCCGCTCCGATCCGATCAAATCAGAAATTTAATGCAGGATGGTGGCGGAGCTCGCGGAGGGTGGCGGAGGGCAGAGGAATTGCCGACCGTTGGAGCCGGACATTTTTCCGGGCGTCAACGGAAACCGGGCCCGCCTAGGTAGACTACTCCTTTTGATTATACCCAGAGGCACCTAAAGGAACAACGAGAGGGCAGGGCAGGGCCCGGTGGTTGATGGTCATGTGAGATTGTAGTGTGTGTTGTTGTTATTTGTTCGGTGTGCGTTAGGTATTACGATTAGTGGTTAATATACGCATATGAGTCCTATATTAAATATATAAGTCGTAATATAATCCCTAATATACGCATATAAGTCGTCTTAATAATATTATATTATAATTCTAATTAGAATATATTATAATTCTAATTAATTCTAATGTAGTCTTAATACTAATTAATTCTAATGTAGTCCTAATATAATAATATTTCGTCCTAATTTACGCATATAAGTCCTAATATGATCCTTAATATAACATATTATAATTATATATAATCCTAATAATATTATAAGTCCTAATATAATCCTTAATATAACATATGTGTATATATATATTATATATATATATATAATTATAAATTGTTAATCCTAATATACATGTGTATATTAAATTTCATTGTATTGTATATTACAATGTAATAGTTTACATTAAATTTTTATATTTATAATATTTGATTAATGATATCTTTTTTTTTTATATAGTTAATGTACCAAATTATATAGATGACCTGGCAACATGGAAAATGAAGCATAAAAATGTGACATGATGTGGCAATTAAAGGTGCTACATCATCTTATCATGACCACTATGAAGATGTTATTATAAATATGAAGTAAATAGTGTGACAATCCAACAAGCAAAGAGAAAATTGCAATATCCATAGTGAAGGATATGCCAAAATATGATCAAATCCTAACAAAGTTCCAAAGCCAACCAATCGAGGTCAAAGGAATCATTAGGCAACACCAAAAAAGAAGGGAGTTTTCCAAGATGGAGGGTCCCCACATTTTTTGCACAAAATTTCGTGAGTGTTGTGGCCACAACATGTTGCCATGACTAGTAAGATAGTCTAAGCAATAGTTTGAGGGGCACAACCAAGAGCGGGTAACTCTGGAAATTTACCTAGATAAAAGCTCTCAATCTTTTGGTATTCTGTTACGTTTTTACATAGTCTGCTAGTAGTAGTGTCTAGCCTCCAAACTATAAGTTCTTGTTTCCAAGTTAGTAAGTCACCTTTGAAACTTTGTATCATTTTTATATGATTTTGTGAATATGATGAAATAGAAGGACTTACATTAAGCTGACAGAAATGGTAAATATATATTAAAAATGTTTATTATAAAACAACAAGATTTATTGTAAAATCTCAAAAATCTAAAACACTAACAAAATTCAACATAAATATGTCAAATTGAATATGTACTTTTTAAAGGACATTTTATAACTAATCAAAAAAATAAAACACGCCAATAATATCAATATCTACATATTTATTTTCAAGAGCTTGAATTTCTTCGTGAACATTATTTTTGTTTTTCATTGGGTCTTACAATTTGCTTAAAGTTGTCATTTTTAAACAATCCTTTCATTGGTGGTTGAGGCTCATTTTACTTTTTTCCACATTGGAATCGCATGTCTTCAAGATAACTTTTTGTATTTCACCCAAAAGAGATTTAATAACATTAATTATATGATTAATAAAAAAGCATATAGTGTATTATTTTTAAAGGTTATGCAATTTATTCTTTTTATGAATAGCATATTAGTGTTGTATGTAATGAATAAATAGAGAAAAATAATTAAATAAAATGGTGTAAATAAACATAGATTAAAAATGATAAAGATTGACATACATTTTAATATCTATTATATCACAAATCTTACCTATACCCAAAAGCAAATAAAAAACCTAGTCTCCTGCACTTGAAACATATCTATAACGTAATTAATCAATTCTTATGGGTTTTGGTAGATGTTTATGATCACTCCATTTAAATCCTTTTCTTCGTCTGTCATATCTCTGTCCATAACATTATAAGTAAAAAATTTACTATATTTTCCTTCAACTTTTCATTGATAAGAACATGATCATAAGTATAATATTTTCCCCACATGTGACATTTATGCTTTTAATGTCCTAGTTTATAAATGGATCAATATGAATATTATCATTTTGCATGTAACATAAATAAATAGGATTTCATTTAACATGTAAACAATTAAAGTTTATTTGAACTTTAAACGTTAAATAATCTACTTTAAATTTCTTACTAATAAAGTTTCTTCATTGAATCCACTTTATCCTAATAACACTAATTTTTCTTATGCATTTTAAGGAATAACCATAAATCTAAATGGTTGTGGCCATGTGACATTTATTGATCCCATTATCATTTTATTGAATGCTGAGTAAGTATTATAATTTATGTTTTGGATATCATAAATATGATGAATATCTACAATAAGTAGGGAGCACACCCCTTTAAAATCAATTCTTGCAACAATTTTACAATGACCTAATATTACTTGATATTGCATGGTGTCATGTCCACTCTAAATATAGTGATAAAGGATATAAACAATATGAATATTTTCTAGATGTCACATTCTTTCTCATTTGAACTTCATTCCCTAAATTCCCTAAATATAAATTTATAGGTCTTTAGTACTTGTTGAGACCTCAACATCTCCTTCTAATTTTCCTTGAAAATAAAGGGGACCCCATATATAATTTATTTATTTTTTTGCCTTGGATTGCTTTTGGTTCACTATTTTTTGTGATTTTCTAGTTTTACCATTTTACCTTTCCTATAATCCCATCATACTCATTTCGTCAAGAACTTTCCGGTGATATAAAATTTGTATTATTTTGACTATCGGATCAAGATTTATGGTCGTTTGAAGTTTTACATTTTTCCACAAGTTTGATGAGGTGGCATGACATGGGGCGCTCTAAGAAAAAATTACTAGGCATAATTCGCATCTAAAAAATTACAATTCCTCCATTTCACCACAATGTGTCAACACATCCTTACTAAATCGAAACCTAAGCATGCATTTTCCACTTTCCGCATGGCATCTCCACATAGATGGAACATCAACACTATTTTCCACATCACTGATGTGGGACCCCTACAAGAATGTGATATTAATACTTTTACCACATAAGTTTGGGTGCCACATCATGTTAAATCTTTCCAATTTCTAGATGATTGGGTTTGAAATCGAATAAGAACTCCATCTCGAAGTGGACTTTGTTAGTGTTTGGCCAAGAAAAAGGTATTTTTGTCTCCTCGTAAATAGCTTAATTAAGCATTTTTTATCACATGTTTATCTTCGTTTTATGAATAAAAATAGAGGAAACAATAATAGAAGCTGGGTAAAATCAATTAGTAACAAATTAGATAAATCTGGGCATGGAAAACTGACTTTCACTATCTTTATATGCAGGGACGCGGATTGGATGATTGTTGTTCAATCGACAGAACAACAACATCCAGTGAAGGAAAAAGACAACGTCTTGAGCATGGAAGACAGTGGAAGACTAGGAGGACCCATGCTATTTTATGATGAAACCAGATCAAGTGTTGTGAAATCCTCAGGATCGCCTCATCCTGAGGATTTGCTTCTATCCATTTACTTTTCCAAATGTTATATAAAGTCGTGAGGAGAATTGAACAGCTAGTTAGGAATTCACAAATTGTAACTATTGTTTTTGGACATGTAATACTTTCATCATGGTGATGATGTAACTCTGTTATTAATTTTAATGAAGAAGATTGCATTTAATTCATAATCATATTCTGAATATCTAACAGCAGGGACTTTTGGAGGCTTTAGGCCCAACCAATAGGAGATCTTCTGCTTCAATTGTGTTATAATTATTTCTGTTTATTTCCATCACTGTTTATTATTGTTAGTTTGTAAGTTAGCATCATTCTAATTACTATGAAGATTGATGATTCTGATTTGCATTTGTTGTTGAGTCAAGATTTTAGATTTAGCTGTGTGTTATATATGCATGATACTCTTTATTGAATTGGTTATGTTAATTCCAGCATTAGATTGTTGTTCATTCTAAGGTAATGCTATCATAAATTTCAAAGCTAGATTTGATTGTTTTCCATGAGATGTTTATATGGTTATTTGTTGTTCAATTGTTATAGCTTTTCTTCATGTTAAATGAATTAGTTTTAATACTAGTTAGATTGCCAAGTGTGACCTTTTCTATTCGCATTTTGATTCAGTTTTTTACGGAATAGATTAAGTAGATTTGAAAGTGTGTTATGAATTCCTTTTAGAATTGTTTAGATTGAATTTAAAAAAATAAACCTTAGCAATTTCAACGAATCCAACTTCTTTTATTATAATTTGACCTTGAATTTACTACATATATAGCGCTGACACTCTGGAAATAAAAAGCCTTGCCCTAAGTTGATGATTAATGTAAGTACTTGTAATAAGACATCTTCGTGCACCAACAATTAGCTAACACGATTTTTTCATGCATTGGGACGAAATTTTTTAATGACAGATTTCCTGTCCGGAAACATAACTTCTTTTGTCATGAAACTAAGATTTTTATCTCGACATCTATCAATTGATGGAGCCAAGAGATGGATTTTTTTCCATCTTGGAACTAGAATTTTGACATCTCTCAATCAAGTACCCATCATGACTCATCACTACCCATCATGACTCATCATTTCTCTCAATCAAGTACCCATCATGACTCATCACTACCCATCATGACTCATCATTTCTCGGTGCAATTATTTTTTGGCACGATGGCGTGATCTGAGTGACTCCAGTGATAGTTTATATTTTGATACTTGATAATCCACATATTTCCTTATTATATACTCCCCACATTCCACCCCATCACCCTTCACGTGAACGCTACCCTACATCATCTTAACTATGGTTTAGTGCCATCCTACCATGGCTTACCTAGGGTTTAGCGTCGCACCAATTATAATTTTATTTTTGGTTTGGCATGGCACACGAGGGAAAAATGACACTATAGTGGGGGCTCATGAAGTTTTATTATTTTATTATCACATGTCTCAATTCAATGGGTGGTTCAAGCATGGTTTTTATATTTATTGTTATATTCATTAAATTACACCTAAGCATGTCATCTAAGCTCCACGTGGACTTTTCTAATAGATTTGATTGTGTTCCACATATTTATATTAGAGCATGAAGATTGATATTTCAAATTATATCTAGTTCCCAAAGCTTCGACTTATTATTATTTTATTCCTTGATTTTTGCATCTCACACGGGTTAAAAATTTATACACGTGTGTCTTACACTATGGATCCCACTACATGTTTCCACATTACTTATAACTAAAAAAAAATAATATAAACACAAGAACTCTCATTTAACCCATGAATATGGGATAATTAATTTTGAATTTTAGTCATTTGAAAAAATGCACCAACCATTTTCCATAATGAACCTATAAATTTATGAACTATTACATGACTCCACTCTCTCGGGGCCAGGGTTGGAATTTGACGGGCAAAATGCCCGTCACAAGGCATTTTGACCGTATTTCACGTTTAAAAATTTTAAAAAGCCGTTTTTTGTGATGGGCTTTCAAAGTTCTAAAAAGTATTTTTTACTGTTCACTTTTTTGCAAAAACGTCATTACTACCCTCTCAAACAACAGTCTATAAAGAAGTGCAGTAATATTTGGATTCTCTAATATTTGTTTTTATTGAAATAAATTAATTTCATTTTATTTAAAGTTATAGGTGTATGTTATTTAAAGTTATAGGTATATATTTGATAGCAGTAATATATTATATTGAGTGATTAATAATTAAGTACTGTAATATTTGGAATTTATATTATAATATTTGTTTTTATTTAAATAAATTAAATTTATGTTGTTTATATTTAAATAAAATAAGTTTATTGGGTTTATTAAAATTGAACTTTATCTAGATTTCGTGATATTATGATGGTGGAGAGGATGGGCATTGTGGACGATAGTTTTTGGTCAACTCCAAATTTTTTAAGATGAATTTTTTTTTTGAAGTTTTTCGTTTATTTGGTGAAAGAAATCTATTTGCTTTTACTGAAATTGTAACATTTAAATTATCTAATAGAAATCCAAATTGAGAAATTAAAACAGGAGTAGATTGATTGCAATAACAATGAGTTGGGTCACTGGTGTGAGTAAAATAGATTTCTAGATTTACTCATAATTTTTGTATATGTGTTTGGGAGAAGCACTGAATCTCAATGGTTTGGGAGTTATGGATCCCATCCATGAGTAAAACAACCTTTATGATTCAACAAATCATTTAGTCATGGTCACGTTGTTTTTTTCTTATTATAAATATGTGATAAAAAATTAACACAGTGGTGTGATTGAAAAGTTTTTTTTTAATTAAACCTTTATTGATGAAGGGTTGATTTATTATCAAAACATTTTGATTGAAGAGAAAAATTTTAGACATAACGTTACTTGACGGCCAACATAAAAACCCAAAACGTCAAAAAAAAAGTATTTGACAGTTAATAAAGAATCCAAATTCCAACCCTGCTCGTGACTATGGTTCCGCGGAGCAGAAAAATACTTCCCGCTTCTTGACCTGAACTATTAATCACACAGTGAAGTTCCACAAGCTATGAGTTTATGTTTCTTTAGATCGTCTGGTTCTAATACCATTGGTTGGAATAACAAAGAAGAATCCATAAATATGAATTAAATCTTTCTTAATAACACAAAACTAATACAAAAATATATATAAATTTGATTTATATTAATTTATTCAATATAAAATTTATATTATTACATCTTAAAAAACTTACTTAATGGAAAGGGTAATGATTAAAACACACAATTTTCATAGCATCAAATAAATATATTTACATATAAGTGTTTTTTCAATATCCATGTAAAATAAAAAAGATGTATTTATATATAATTGTCTTTCCACATATATAGAAGCATTATATATATTACATATCAATTACATAATTCTTTATATATAAATATGTATTTTCAATATTTTACATAATAAACATGAAATTTTTTAATTATAGTATCATAAGCATCATTGATAGAAATGCTTAAAAAACTATGAAATTAATCTTCTAAAAAAACACATAACTTCCAAATTCAAAAAAATGTCTTCAACCAAAAGTTATCTTCAGTAAAAACAAATATCTCTTTTCTCATTCTTTACATATGTGGGAAATCAATATCTATGATGTTTTGTTCACTTAATTCTTCAAAAAACAAGAAAAATCCATTATTTCCAAGGGCTTTCTTTGATAATTTATCTACTTATTGTATTGCCAAGAAATATGAGAAAATAAAATATTATGAAATTAAGCTTTTAAATTCTAAACCTAAATAGAATAACGTAACTTAGATACTTTAAGTACATATTGCCTAAGCAATAATGACATTAGAGTCTCTTAATATTGACAACACACTAATACTTTCTATGAGAACATGGTATAATAATCTGCATAATGCAGCTAACTCTTCTCTAGCATTAGTTCCTTTGCCACATCCTATCCAAGAATTAAACCTGTAATTAGGATTTATAATCGAGACCATGCCACCTTCAGAAAATTCACTTTGACTTGCACTTTAAAAATAATATATAACACATATATGAAAATATAGGTTGAGAATAAACTCTAGCAGTTTCTCCTAATATCTTTATGAAATTATTTGAATAGACCCACCACTATGGAACATACCAAAATGATAGGAATAATTTTATTCTTGAATAGTGCTAAATTCCTCAATCTAGAGATGCCCCAACCCACAAAAATAGGTAATTTTTTTAAGTGACAAGTATTCAATTGCAAAAAAATAGAAACAATCCTCAAATTATCTTTTATTCCAATGAAACATTATCTTTAAATTCAAAGCAATCTCTAGCCACACCTCTTTAGTGACCTCACAAAAGGAAAATAAATTATCAACATTCTTTTGATATTTATGGAAAGGACTACACATACTAGCCTTACAACCCCCATGTTTGATGTAATTATCCCATGTTAAGATCTTATCTTCCAGTAACAACCAACAAAAACCCATTCACATGAACAATTACTCCTCTACGCAGTATTTCATGTCTCTTTTTGATGCAGGAGCATGAGATAAGGAGGGAAAATCTTCAAACTTATTCCTAAAATACAAAAAAATCTACAAGCAAAGGAGTGAGATCCTTTAGCCATCAATTTCCATGTTTTTCTAGTTTAGCATAGAGATAGAATCTAGGAATAAATCATGTTGTAATAAATGTTAATAGTTAAGCTATAGTGGAGATTCTCGAGGAGAATACCTCGTTGAATAGATAAGATTAGTTAAGCATAGTAGAGGTTCTTGAGGAGGATGTCTTGCAGAACTGATAGTTATAATAAATTTAAGCCTCTGTTTTAGGAACTCGTTGTTAACACGAGTGAGTATATATGTAATGTCAAGACTATTGTAAAGGGATTTTGACCGAAAGTGTCTATTCCTCATTGTTGAAGAAAGGAGCAGATATCTCTGTGTATTGGTCGATCCCGGAGAACATGTGCTCTCTGAAACCCTTTTTATGCATCTAAACGCCTATTTTCTTGAAAATCTAGTATTATGCGTGTATTCAACTTTGCATTTCTTCTAAGTCTCTATAATATGGTGATTTGGCCTTGTTTTCCAACTAACACTTTGATTGAAGCTTGTTGGAGTGGTTTTCCTTTATATCGGCATGCCCTGTTTCCATTATATGTGTTGTTGAATTCCGCAGGCAGAAACTCTGGTTTACACTAAAAAACTGTGAAAAACCTTAGCCGGAATTGAGTTAAGGACTTGAAATCTTATTAAACGGGGCCAATACTCATATCAGGTCCGCAAGTGTTATCGCATCGCAGTGTTGGAGCGAAGAGGGACTGACCCTTTAAAGTGTCGAAGTTGAAGTTGCAACATTCAAACTCGAAACCTTATAAGGGTGGTTTTATAACATATCGGGTTTGCGGTTTAATTAGATTGCAATACCTAATCGAAAAGAGTCTGGAAAAGAGGCATTGAGATTGCCGAGTGTGATTTTCGATATCACTATGTGTTATCGCATTGGAAGAGCCGTTATGTTATGTTCCATTCCATAGGAATTGCCAATAGCGATTGCGATAGTGTTATTCCATTTTATGGAGTAAAGACCCATCAATAGTGTATTTGAGTATATTAATGCTTTCCTATGTAAAAGCATGTCAATAATATCATTTCTTGTGCAATAACACTACAACCATTAAACCTTTCGAGAGTGTATTTCCACAGGTAATCGCACTATGGTAGTGTGGAACCACCAATAGTGTATTTTATGCACAATTGCATTAATTCCACTCAAAATCCCGCCGATAGTGTATTGTGTAATTTTCATGGAATTACAATTCCAATAGAGGAAAAGAGGCTCTATTGTGTAAATTGTTCCCGATAACATGAGTTGGGGTGATTAAGGGGAAAAGAATGATGATAGTGGCTGAAAAGGAAATTTATGAACAGTCATCCTAGAAATAGATGACTGATACTCCAATGAGAGAACAAGAAAGGTTTCAGCCAAAATTAGAGGAAATTCTATAAGGATTAGGGCGTTTGTCTATATCGCCTACACCCAAGCCACCATTAATGGTATTAGAGGAACCTTTTGACACTGAATTGAATGTCAGAAGCAAAAGAAATAAATTTAATATGGCTTTTAGTGTTCAAAGAGGACGTGGTAGAAGAGGGCGGCCAGTTGCAAATGCTGAAGTGATGGAAGTTGTGCAACAGATGCAAGCAAGATTAGAGGCATTAATAGCAGAAACACATATAGATGATGGGGATTTTAATGAGCTTGAGGTTGAAGTTGAAGGAGAGGAGGACTCTGCAATAGTTACTCCTGAGATGAGATTCTTCCAATCAATGTTGAGATCCACGACTAGGCCAAAGACTGAGGTTTCAATATATGAAGGAGGATTGAATCCAGAAGAATTGATAGACTGGATTAATGGCATGGAGAAATTATTTGATTATGAAGAAGCAAAATATGAGAAGAAAGTAAAGCTTTCTATCACCAAGCTAAAAGGACTTGTAGCACTTTGGTGGGATGGAGTGCAGGAAGAAAGAAAGAGAATTGGCAAGCAGCCTATCAGAAATTGGAGCAGGATGGAAGCAAAGCTAAGAGGTAAGTTTCTACCAAGTAATTATCAGCAAACCTTGTTCAGACAGAGGTTGAATCTTAGACAGAGGTCTATGATAGTGAAATAATACACAAAGGAATTGTATAAGGTAAGTATATGAGTTGGACAAACTCAGGATACAAATGATAAGGTGGATAGATATGTGAATGGCCTTAGGATGGACATTCAAGATGAAATAAGTATATTGTCTGCTAAAATAGTAGAGGAAGCTTATTAGATGGTACTGAAAGCTGAAGAAAAATTCATGAGAAAGCAGTCTGCGAGAGGGAGAGGTACTTTCCGAGGAAGGGGAAGTCAAGGTGGTAGAGGAAGACCTACAACACCTAAAGGTGGAGCTAGCAGCAGCTCAAACCAGCATGGTGATGCAAGTGGTAGAGGGAGTTTTTCTAGAGGAAGAGGAGGCAGAGGAAGAGGAAGATAAGTAAGATGTTACAAATGTAACAAACTGGGACTCAAAGCTTTTGAGTGCCCAGAGAATGCGGGAACAAGTTAGAGGAATGTGATTGTTGCTCAAGTTGAGGGAGAAGCAACAGAAATAGTAGTGGTAGAAGAAGAAAATATACCAGAGAGAGGAGAATATTTGGTAATCAATAAAGTTTTTCTCAAGCGAGCAAAGGATATAGTTAAACCATCACAAAGAAAGACTTTGTTCAGAAAAGTGTGTAAGGTTCAAGGGAAATGCTGTCAAATGATCATTGATAATTGCAACACTGATAATTTGTTCTCTACAAAAGTGGTGGAGAAATTGAAGCTGAAGACAATGAAACATCCAATAACTTATAAGGTGTCATGGTTACAAAAGGGACATCAACTATTAGTGAATGAACAGTGTGAAGTGGAGTTTCAGTTGGGCAAATACAAGGAGAAAATTGTATGTGATGTGATGCCAATGGATGTGTGTCACATATTGCTTGGAAGACCTTGGAAATATGACAAAGGAGCTATGCATGATGGGAAAAGAAACACCTACAAGTTTGGTAAAGATGGTCTCAAACATACATTGCTTCCTATGAAAGAAGAAGATGCATCAGGAAAGAAGACTGATCCAAAAACTCTGTTACTGGGAGGAAATGAATACTTGTAACTGATTGTAGAGAATGAGGCAATTTTTTTTGTAATTTGCAAGCCCAAGGTAATAATGAATTCCACTAAAGTTTCTGATTTACCCATTAAAGTTCAAGAAATGTTGGACAACTATTGTGATATCATTGTTGATGATTTACCTAATGAGTTGCCACCCATTAGAAGAATCAACCATCATATAGATTTGATTCTTGGAGCAAGTCTACCTAATAAAGAAGCTTAAAGAATGACTCCTACAGAAAATGAAGAGGTTAGGAAGCAGGTGTAGGAACTGCTTGAAAAAGGACTGATTAGAGAAAGCTTGAGTCCTTGTGCAATACCAGCAGTTTTGAGTCCGAAGAAATATGGAGGTTGTACAATGTGTACAGATTCAAGAACCATCAATAAAATCACAATCAGGTACAAATTTCCTTTACCTAGGATTGAAGATTTAATGGATTGCTTGAGTGGAGCAAAGTATTTTTCAAAACTAGATCTTAAAAGTGGGTATCATTAGATAAGGATAAGATAAGGGAATGAGTGGAAAACTGCCTTTAAGACAAATGAGGGATTGTGTGAGTGGCGAGTAATGACTTTTGGGTTGTCAAATGCACCAAGTACGTTTATGAGACTCATGAATGAAGTTCTTAAGGAGTTTATTAGTAAATTTGTAATAGTATATCTGGACGATATATTAGATTACAACAGGTCCAAGGAGGAGCACATGAGGCATCTGAATTATGTCTTACAAAGGCTACAACAAGAGAAAATATTGTTGAATTTGAAGAAGTGTTCATTCATGAAAGACAAGTTAGTGTATTTGGGTTTTGTTATTTTTGTTGAAGGGCTAAAGATGGATCCAGAGAAGATCCAGGAAATCCTGGAGTGGCCTTCACCAAAAAGTGTTTTTGAGGTAAGAAGTTTCCATGGTATTGCTAGTTTTTATAGGAAATTCATAAAGAATTTTAGTAAGATCAATTCCCCTATTATTGAAACCATAAAGAAGGATAAAAAACCATTTAGATGGATTGCTGAAGCAAAAAAGAATTTTCAGCTGTTGAAGAAGAAAATCACTGAAAAGCCTATTTTGGTTCTACTTGATTTTAGTAAGCCTTTCCGAGTGAAGTGTGATGCTAGTGGAGAAGATATTGAGGTGTTTTAAGTCAGGAAGATAGACCTATAGTTTATTTTACTGAAAAGTTGAATGATTCCAAAAAGATGTATTCTTCTTATGATAAGGAGTTTTATACAGTTGTGCGGTCATTGAAGAAGTGGAGACATTATCTAATGTCAAAGGAGTTCATACTTTATTCAGATAACCATGCACTACAGTATATTATGCAACAACCAAAGCATAGCTAGAAACATGCTAAATGGGTATAGTATCTTCAACTTTTCCATTTTGTCTTGAAGCACATAAATAGCCAATCAAATAAAGTTGCAGATGCCTTAAGTAGGAGAAATGTATTACATCAAGAAAGTCAAATTCATGTGTTGGGTTTTGATTTTCTAAAAGAATTATATGAGACAATTTCGGATTTTAAAGAGGCATTTGAAGCTTGTAAGAATCTTGTTTTGATGGATAGGAGTAAATGGTTGGATTATTTCTTACAAGATGGATTGTTGTTTAAAAGGAATCAACTATGCATACCAAATCGTTCTATGAGGGAGAACTTAATCAAAGAGAAACATAATGGAGGACTTACAAGACATTTTGGTATAGAGAAGACTTGTGAATAATTGAACAGATTTTATTTCTGGCCAAAAATGAGATTTGATATGGAAAAGTATGTGAGAACTTGTAAAGTCTGTCAATATGTAAAGGGAGAAGCCAAAACACAGGTTTGTATATTCCATTACCAATTCCAGATAGGCCTTGGGATATGATAAGTATGGATTTTGTTTTGGGCTTACCAAAGACCCAAAGGGGTAATGATTCAATTTTTGTTGTAGTGGACAGATTTTAAAAAATGGCACATTTTATTCCATGTTATAAAACTAGTGATGCTACTCACATTGCTAATTTGTTTTTAAAGGAGATAGTAAGATTGCATGGGTTGCCTAAGATTATTGTCTCAGACAGAGATTCCAAGTTTGTTGGAAATTTCTAGAGGACATTATGGAAGAAGTTGGGAACTAAACTGAGTTTCACTTCTACCTATCATCCACAGACTAATGGACAAATTGAATTAGTGAATAGGAGTTTGGGCAATCTTTTGAGACTTTCTGCAGAAAAACCAAAACAGTGGGATCAAGTGTTGGCACAAGCTGAATATGCATATAATGACTCACCTAACAGGAGTACAGGACAGAGTCCATTCCATATAGCTTATGGAATGCATCCAAGAGGAGTATTTGAGTTAAGAAACATGGGAAAAGATGAGATGAGAAGTGCAGAGGGTGAAAATTTTGCTTCAGAAATGCAAGAAATACATGAGCAAGTGAAACAATAGCTACATGATAGCAACATCAAGTGAAAAACCAGAGCCGACATGAGAAGAAGAGAGGTGAACTTTGAAGTTGGAGATTTGGTTTTAGCACACCTTAGAAAGGAAAGATTTCTAAAGAGTGAGTATAACAAATTAAAGTTCAAGAAAATTGGACCATGCAGGGTAATAAGGAAGTTTTCTGCAAATGCCTATGAAATTGAATCACCCCCTGATGTTGGAATATCTCCAATTTTCAACGTTGTTGACCTATACAAGTATGATGGTGAAACTGCAGATGATATAGCACAAGATCAAGAGATGTAAGAGATTGATTGGGTAAAACAGTTACCTACAACAAAAGAGTTACAACCAGAAATGATTTTGGACAAGAAGGCATTCAAGAAAACCAGAGGATAGGAGTACTTTCAATATTTGGTAAAATGGAAGGATCATCCAACTGCTGAAGCTACTTTGTTAACAGAAAACATGCTACAAAAGCTGGGTAGTTTTGTAGAAGAGCTCTTGGATAGGAGCCCATGACAAATTTTGTCCTCGGGAGTCTGATGCAAGAGCATGAGACAAGGAGGGAAAATCTTCAAACTTATTCCAAAAATACGTAAAAATATACAAGCAAAGGAGTGGGATCATTTAGCCATCAATTTCCATGTTTTGCGACTTTAGCATAGAGATAGAATCTAGGAATAAATCATGTTCTAATAAATGCTAATAGTTAAGCTATAGTGGATATTCTCGAGGAGAATACCTCGTTGAACATATAGGATTAGTTAAGCATAGTAGAGGTTCTCGAGGAGGACGTCTCGTAGAACTAATAATTATAATAAATTTAAGCCTCTATTTTAGGAACTGGTTGTTAACATGAACCTGTATATATGTAATGTTGAGACTATTGTAAAGGGATTTTAACTGAAAGTGTTTATTCCGCATTGCTGAAGAAAGGAGCATATATCTCTGTGTATTGGTTGATCTCGGAGAACTTGTGCTCTCTGAAACCCTTTTTATGCATCTGAATGGCTGTTTGCTTAAAAATTTGGTATTATATGTGTATTCAACTTTACTTTTCTTCTGAGCCTTTATAATAGTGATTTCGTCTTTTTTCCAACTAACACTTCGATTGAAGCCTGTTGGAGTGGTTTTCCTTTATATCAACATGCCCTGTTTCCCTTATATGTGTTGTTGAATTCTGCAAGTTGAAACTCTGGTTTACACTGAAAAACAGTGAAAAAACTTAACCAGAGTTCAGTTTTGGACTTGAAATATTATTAAACGGGGCCAATACTCATATCGGGTCTGCAAGTGTTATCACATTGCAGTGTTGGAGCGAAGAGGGACTAACCCTTTAAAGTGTTGAAGTCAAAGTTGCAACATTCAGATCGAAACCCTATAATGGTGGTTTTATAACATATCAAGTCCGCAGTTTAATCGGATTGCATGACCTAAGCGGAAAGAGTCTGGCAAAGAGGCATTGAGGTCACCGATTGCGATTTCCGATAACACTATGTGTTATCGCATCAGAAGGGCCATTATGTTATGTTCCATTCCATAGGAACTGCTAATAGCAATTGTGATAACGTTATTCCATTTTATGGAGTAAAGACCCACCAATAGTGTATTTGAGTATATTAACGCTTTCCTATGTAAAATCCCGCCAATAGTGTATTTGAGTATATTAACGCTTTCCTATGTAAAATCTTGCCAATAGTGTAATTTCTTGTGAAATAACACTACGACCATTCAACCTGCCGAGAATGTATTTCCACGGGTAATCGCACTATGGTAGTGTGGAACCGCCGATAGTGTATTTTTTTTCACAATTACGTTAAGTCCACTCTAAAGCCCATCGATAGTGTATTGTGTAATTTCCATGGAATTAGAGTTTCAATAGAGGACAAGAGGCTCTATTGTGTAAATTGTTCCCGATAACAAGGGTTGGGGTGATTAAAGGGAAAAAATTGGTGATAGTGGCCAAAAAGGAAATTTATGAATAGTCAGCCTAGAAATAGATGATTGATACTCCAGTGAGAGAAGAAGAAGGGTTTTAGCTAGAATTAGAGGAAATTATATCAAGATTAGGGCATTTGTCTATATCGCCTGCACCGAGGCCACCTCTTTTACAACAGCATGGCCTACAAAAACATTTCATATTCTAGTATCTCATATACATCCACAACAATGTTTCAAACTTGAGATGCACCTTTTCCATTTTTAACTAAACAATTTGAACATGACATGTTCAAACATTAAACTTTACTATTCAAGGCATGTGTCAAATCAGATAACATATTATAGGTATCTCCACCCCCAATATAAAGTTCTCCAATAAACAATTGATCCCCTTTTCCTATATTCCAAGCCAATCAATGACCTCCAAATTATAAAAGCATTCTTGGTTTCTTCAAAAGAAGATAATGATTTATTTTATAAATACTTATCTTTCACAACTAACTCCATAAGCCAATACCCATCAAACCTCCCCATAAATTCTACATACATAATATCTTCTGAAAACAGTAAATATTCTTAGTACTCCAACTTGGCAGCTTTTTAAGAATAGCTAACTTTTCCACATAACTAAAAGAAATTCATTTTTATCTTTATTAGCATTCCACAAAATTGCTAAAATATGGGCTATTCTTCCAAAGAACCAACTCCAAATAGTAACACGTCATTAACCAATAGAACCAACTCCCAATAGTCACACATCATCTACAAATAGGAGGTGTGTTATATTACTATATTAAAGATATAAAACAACATTTAAAGAAAAAATCACTTAATGGTATGAAAAACTATGCTGTTGATAATGATAAGATGACTGACAAAGTTTCAGAACTTTGATGAATAAATAAAAGTTTGTGTCGCAATATCCCATCCTAAATTCCTACAGATTTTACTACTGGGTGTCTGGTTCATCTGTGGGCAGCTCATAACGGCACAACGGGCAGGTATTTCTGCGATTAAGCCATTCAATGATGCAATGGCTATGGTACAGATGGTTACATGGTAGTTGTTTCGCTGCTTCACCAACTGGCATCATGTCAGTACAGATGGCACAAACTGCATTTCCACTGGTGACTTGATCAACGTAGATTATGTGTGTAGGCAAGTTCTCTATTGCTGTCTGAGATGCAGGACCAGTGCGTTGAGGCCCATCTTGGAAGAAAGCAGGAACAATGTGTTGATGCCTATCTTCAAATTCATCTCTGGGCTCTGGTTCATCTGTGGGCAGATTATAACGGCATATTGGACAGGTATTTCTGAGATTAAGCCATTCAATGATGCAATCGCTATGATACAGATGGTTACATGGCAGTTGTTTCGCTGCTTCACCAACGGGCATCATGTCTGTACAGATGCTACAAAATGCATTTCCACTGGTGACTTGATCAACGCGGATTATCTGTGTAGGCAAGTTCTCTATTGCTGTCTGAGATGCAGGAACAGTGCGTTGATGCTCCATGTTCAACCAAAATAGCTCCAGCCCCTGTGCTTCCAATCTACGGGAAACAAATCAAGACTTCAATTTTTATTTTCTATTTGTTATTCAAATAACTACGAGGCTCAGACGGGTTGAAAAATAAAAATAAAAAACCCTAATTATAATTAGGGTTTAGCGATAATTAGTACTTGAGTTTCATTATTTGGAGAACAGAGGAAGGTATTCAACAACTAATTTGGAAAACGACATGGCGTACCAAGTGAAGATGTCGGAATTTTCCCGTGTAGAGGGTAAGGGTGTGGGATGACCCTGAAACGACATCATCATGAGATCTCCTTCCTTGCAAATAATTAGTGGGAGATCTCTAGACCAAACAACGATTGCAGCCTAGGGTGAATGGAATGATAGCGCAAGTAAGTTCGCAATCATTTGAATTATAGGGTGAACGGAATGATAGGGCCAAGAAATTCATGTTATAAGAATGGACAACAAAAAAAGGAAAGGCGAAAAACACACAGAAAGTGATGCTGAGCAAGAAAGTGATCCGGTTATCAGTGCAAACAAAAGGAAATCACGATGCTGAGCAAAAAAAGTTTACGAGAAAAAGGAAATCACGATGCTAAGCAAGAAAGTGATACCGTTATGAGCAAGAAAGTGATCCGGTTATGAGCTCAAATGGAAACATTAACCAGAAAAAGGCAATCACGATGCTAAGAAAGAAAGTTAACGAGAAAAAGGAAATCACGATGCTAAGAAAGAAAGTGATCTGGTTATCAGCGCAAATGGAAACATTAACAAACATTCTATAGGTCTATTCCCGAATAGACACGGTAACAATTATCCTATGTAATTGTCTCCAAATGAACACATTAACGCTCATTCTATCTGCTTAACCCCAATACTGCTAGGACCTCCGAACTCAACTAAACACATTTTGTATTAGCTTGATCTCCCAAATTCCACAGTGCATTTGAACAAATTTGCTAATCTAATGTACCTTGATATTGCTTAAAGAAAAATGCATTTCTCTCTTTTCATAAAACTAAGTTAAAATTGATATACACAATTTTCTGTATCAAAACCAACCAAACCAGATACATCTAACTTGAAGCTATTTTATTGGATTATAACCAAAATAAAAAATAAAAAATGGGTACCTCTCTGAAGCCTTTTTGATGATTAATAATCTACTTCCACTGATATTTGATCAGATGTTTTCCAATAATTTTCCCTTTAGCGAATGTAATCTACTTCGATTGATGCTTTAACTCGATAGATTTTCCCTTTAGCGAATGTAATCTACTTCGATTGATGCTTTAACTCGATAGGCTTGCTTTCTCTTAATAATTCTTCAATAGGCTTGCTTTCTCTCCTCAATAAGTAAACCTTCTATATAATACCAATATCAGATGATATGGTTTCTACCTCTATAAATATCCCAAAGCCTAACGACTTAGCCCTTCGTCATTAATGAAAGCACATGTTAAACCATCACTATGGACCTAATATCCCTAACTCTTTCACCAAGTCAAATTTATCAAATATTAATGGTACACGTAAATTTAGCGTGTTGTTGGTAACTTTTATCATTTACTTTATTTTATTTTAAGCGTGTTTTATAATACCATGGGTTCAATACGACCTAATATCCCTAACTCTTTCACCAAGTCAAATTTATCAAATATTAATGGTACACGTAAATTTAGCGTGTTGTTGGTAACTTTTATCATTTACTTTATTTTATTTTAAGCGTGTTTTATAATACCATGGGTTCAATACAAGGGACTACCAATAGAAGTGCCCGAAACCACCGCTATTGACCTAACAACCTTAACTATTTCACCAAGTCAATTTTATAGAATATTTAGTGGTACGCATAAATCTAGTGTGTTGTTGCTACCTTTGATCATTTACTTTATTTTATTTTAAGTTTATTTTATAATACCATAGGTTTAATACCACGGGGTACCAATAAAAGTGCCCAACCCACCACTATTCACCTAACTACCCTAATACTTTCACCAAGTCAAGTTTATCTATTATTAATGGTACACGTAAATCTAATGTTTTGTTGGTAACTTTTATAATTACATGGTTCAATACCACCCGCTACCAATAGAACTTCTCAAAACTACCACTATTGACCTAACAACTCTAGCTCTTTCACCAGGTCAAGTTTATCTAATATCAATGGTACACATAACTCTAGTGTTTTTTTGGTAAATTTGATCAATTATTTTATTTTATTTTAATTTTATTTTATTGTACCATGGGTTCAATACTAGGGGCTACCAATAGAACTGCCCAAAACCAACAACCCTAACTCTTTCACGAAGTCAATCTTATCTAATATTAATGGTACACGTAAATCTAGTGTGTTGTTGGTAACTTTTATAATTTACTTTATTTTATTTTAAGTTTATTGTATATTACAATAGGTTCAACACCACTGGCTACCAATAGAAGTGTCCAAAACCACCACTATTGACCTAACAACTCTCACTCTTTCACCAAGTCAAGCTTATCTAATATTAATGGTACACATAAATATAGTGTGTTGTAGGTAAATTTTATCATTTAGTTTAATTTAATTTAATTTAATTTTATAATACATGAGTTCAATACTACAAGCTACCAATAACAGTACCCAAAACCATTACTATTGACTTAAAAACCCTAACTCTTTTACCAAGGAAAGTTTATCTAATATTAATGGTACACATAAATTTAGTGTGTTGTTGGTAACTTTTATTTTATTTGAAGTTTATTTTATAATACCACAGTTCAATAGCACTTGCTACCAATAGAAGTGCCCAAAACCACCACTATTGACCAAACAACCCTAACTCTTTCACCAAGTCAAGTTTATCTAATAATCACAGGGATGGAATTTGATGGGGATATTTCCTATCACGGGGAACCACCACTATTGATCGAACAACCGGAACTCTTTCACCAGGTCAAGTTTATCTAGTAATCATAGGGATGGAATTTGATGGGGAAATAACTCTTTCACGAGGTCAAGTTTATCTAGTAATCACAGGGATGGAATTTGATGGGGAAATTTCCTATCATGGGGCCATCATTAAATACAAATTTTATCATTTAATTTATTTTATAGTACCATGGGTTTAATACCACAACCTACCAATAGAAGTGCCCAAAACCACCACTATTAACCTAACAACCCAAACTCTTTCACTAAATCAAGTTTATCTAATATTAATGGTACACTTAAATCAAGTGCGTTGTTGGTAACTTTTATCATTTACATTTTTTATTTTAAGTTTTTTTATAATACCATGGGTTCAATATAACGAGCTACCAATAAAAGTGCCCAAAACCACCACTATTGACCTAACAACCCTAACTCTTTCACCAAGTCAAGTTTATGGTACATGTAAATCTAGTGTGTTATTGGTATCTTTATCATTTACTTTATTATATTTTAAGTTTATTTTATAATATCATAGGCTACTAATAGAAGTACCCAAAACCACCATTATTTTGCTAACAACCCTAACTCTTTCACCAAGTCAAGTTTATCTAATATTAATGGTATCACAAAATGTAACCACTTAGTGGCTAGAGTTCTAGTATAATATTGATTATTGAGATCATATTATATGGATTCTATATATACAAATATCACAAAAACAACTACCTAGTGGGCCTTAAATAATGAATCTAGTGTGTTGTTGGGGAACTTTCATCATATCATAATTCATTTGTGGACATGTTTCGAATCACGTGTGGTTCTTAGTGAAGACAAATGAACCAGTTCATGGCAACAAGCTAAATAGAGAGATTGATCATCCAAAGAATAGAAAGAAACTACTACTATTGACCAATGAAATGGCTACAAAGGACTGGTCAAAAATTACATTTGAATGGACCAAGAGATAGAGAAATAAATATTAATCAATTAAGTAATAATTAATTGGTTAGTTTCTTAAATATATTTATTTTTATTTTTATTCGTAACTAAATAAATCTACTTATATTTAACCAAATTGTTTTAATAAACTTAAACTTAGAAATTGAAACCTTAATCATTTACTATTCTCTTTATTATTTTAAAACTAAATAAACTATATAAAGATTTGTATTATTATAGGAATTCATAAAAAAAAAAAAAAAAAATAAGTTTGTTAATTAGTTAACTTGATTACTAGTTTATATCCTTCATTATATATGTAACTAAATATGTAATAAAATAAGTGTTAATTCTATGAATTATTATGGGATAAATTGTTTATAGTTAATTAGTTAATTTGATTATTAAATTTATTTATTTTCATTTACTAAAAGTATCATGGGATAAATGGGGATTAAACCTAAATTTTTGTTAATTAATCAACTAATTAGCTAATTTGATTATATATATCTATCTATGTGTGTGTTATGAGTAATAAAAACCAGGTAAAGCGTAAAAGTTTTTAAAACTTAAACTAAGATATATTAACCTAATAATAATGAAAAGGTTGAAGCGTATTAACCCCTCTTTTTAATTTAAAAATGAAATTAAGGGAACTAATATCAATAAATATTATATGTGTAAATTAAATTAAAAAAAAGGTAATGAAAAAAAAATCAATAACAAAGGCAATAAAGGGGGGGAACAAATTGACAAGGCGAGGAAGTAAAAACCAGAGAATAAGCCAAAAAAAAGGAACGAAATAGTGAGGGGAGGGGGGGCTAGGAGAAAAGGGGAGGGATCCAACAATTGCTAATCTTTTAGTCATCATCCCTGTTGAGATTGCTCTACCTTCTTTCAATTTCAATGACCTCCCTAAAGTTTCGGTGATGAAAAGGAGAAGTCTTAGCAACAACCTCGGCCTCCTCAATATATATATGATGCTTAGTATTCTCCAAAGTGTATACATGCCACGGATTGAGATCAGGTCATTTCCAATAGATTTGATAATTAGCAGCAATTCTCATAGAAAATCCCTAAATATAAGACGCCCATTTCACCAACATAGAGGGTCCCACATGAACAAGGAATAACATAAACACCTTTCACGTGCTTTGGGTCAACATGTTCTTTTACAAATATTAGGGAACTATGAATGGTGTTAAGGGGTCTAAAGGTTGAGAGAACATTATGCTTCCTAAGGGAATAAATAGATTTAACAAAGTAACTAATTAATATTCCTTTCCCTATCTCTTGGTCCAGTCAAATGTAACTTTTTCCCATTCATTTGTAGTTATTTCCTTGGTCAATAGTAGTTGTTTCTTTCTAGTTGTTCAATGATTGGTCTCCTTATTTAACATGTTTCCATGGTCTAGTTCTTCATCTTGTACTAACAATGAACCACACTTGTGGGTTTGAAATGTGTCAGCAAATGATTTTTGATGTGATTATCACCGTAAACCTTCTCAATAGACTTGATATGGATCACAAAAGCCTAAATTCAATCACTTTTATCATTTACATAATTTTATTTTAAGTTCATTTTATAATACTATGGGCTCAATACCACGAGCCACCAATAGGAGTGCACAAAACAACCATTATTGTAACACCCTTCTCCCATATTTACCCAAGTTAAGTAATTTGTTGGGGTAAACATGTGATGATAGGCTACTAAGATTTGATTCAACTCCCCATGTACAGTTAAGGAAGTGAAACCAAGAAAAAAAAAACCAAACTGACCTTCCACACATGCTACAAAACCTCTAGGAGCCAACCAATATTTCAAGGGGACCGAACCCTGAGGCAACTTGACATTTTCCTGAACGTAGAACCTCAGTCACTCTCGTGAAATGGGCATGCATGTGATTGGGACCCTCCATTCACTCTCACAACAAGGGAATGCAAGTGAATGAGGTCTTTTTCAACTAGTTCTGAGCCTATGACCACAGATTTTGTGCCACTTTTCAGGTTAGTACAAGGCTGCTACCGAGAACTTCATGAGCTTCTAGAAATGGGGTATAAACCTCAAAAACAAATGATAATGATGCAATACTTAATTAAAGACTTGACAGACTCCTAAGGCATGATAGGAATAATTTTCAAACATGTCACAAATATATCATTCTACGAAGTCATAATAGTAGGTCATAAGCATAAGGGGTCTCTCATACCGTATGTGAAATCTCGAAGAAGTTGGATGCCTAAATCACAAGTAGACACTTTATCATCTATTATCCATATATTCATTGTTCCATTCAATTACAAGTCAAACATAATCAAGATTTCTGCCAACGCGTTTCGAACCAACCAATGTGGTCCATCATCAGGGCAAGTTGAAAATACAGATCTAGCTCAGCGTTTAAATAGTCCATGCAGAGACTCTAACGGCTAAAACACTCTAACGGTTACTTTGCCATTCACGAACTCAAGTCAAACTTCCTCTAATTAATATAATATTATTATATTCTGAGCTAGGTTAATCTGGTAGAAATAATTCATTTATTTAATTTCTAATATTACCTCGTTAAATATATATATATATAAATGTTACTATTTATTTAATTAATTCATTAAATCTAACTTAAATATATATGTATAATGTCCTATTTATTGTTATTAATCTTATTTCTGATTAATTTTATAGAAAAATTTTATAAAAGATTGTTAAATTGGGTCAAAATAAAAATTAATTTGTTAATTTATTAAATTAATAATGTGTTATATATATGTTAATTAATAAGATTATATGTGTAAACTATTAATATGTATAATCAATACTTTAAAAATAATTAGTTAGTTAGTTTATATTAATATATAAATGCCCTAAATAAA
>APFE031531230.1:78254-88842 GCA_000404065.3 Pinus taeda
CTTACTCATCCCTGGTCGAAAACAAAGAGGCAAGTGTCAGAGGGGAAGCTTCTGGAAGATTCCATGATCTTCCACCTCTCATTTTGTCCCTGCCATTTGTCCATTCTCGACCATTGCACCCTACAGAGGAGAAATTCAGTATGCATCACACCTTGTACACTGGGAAGGTGATATGCATCTCACCCTCTGCACTGGGCTTTTAGTATGGTCCAATTTTGACCATTTATGAGTAGTGTTCAGTGGAGAACGTCTGGGAGATGATGTAATCAGCTGACCTTATTCCTTTAGGTAGTGAAGCAACACTTTTAGGGACTTAGGAGCCCTCAGTTTATGGACATTTATGATTGGGGTTGAAGTGCCCAAAAATGTCTATAACAGCGGCCTGAAGAAGGTGAATGGGTCCGCAAAGCTCCAAAAAAAGAGGTTGCCTTTGATTTGGAGCACGTGAAGGAAACCTTCATGGAAGCCAAGAAAAGATTCGTTGAAGCTTCTACCTCAAGAATTCAGGATAAGCACTCTGAAGAAATGGACCCATCCATGCTTCCTAACTTTTTGGAGACCCGTATGAAGATTCTACGCAATAGTAAGGCCGTAAAAGGATTACAGGAGTTGATCAATAAATGTGCTGGTAATACTCTTGAGGGACTATGTGTGGTCAAGAAACTTGGTAAGCATAAGGAAAGAACAGGGCATGCAATGAGGCTCATCGTGCAAATAGGAGAGTATGAAATGGACCAATTTATTCTAGATCTTGGGTCAGATGCGAATGTTTTTCTGAAACTGACATGCGAGAGAATGGGGAGACCTACACTGCAGTGGTCTCCTATTCAATTGAGGATGGCAAATCAGCAAAATATTATCCCCATGGGAAGATTGCAGGGAGTAACAGTCGATATTGAAGGCATGACGGTGTCGGTAGATTTCGAGGTAATAGAGATTGTGGATGACAACAATCCCTACCCTGTGCTCCTTGGGATCGACAGGGCTATCAACATGAATGGGGTGATCGAGTTGAAGAAGTGGACGATGTCATTTGAAAGAAAATCGCCCCACGTAGTAATACCCTTGGACCCTGCAGAAGGATCGTGCTATACTGAACCAGTCCACGATTACGAAAGTGATGATGATTTGGACCAAATTTATAAAATAACAACGTGAGATCAAGATTGGGTGAATCCAATAGCATTCAGACGTATTTCATGGGACCACAAAAGCTCCTGCACATCTAATTCAGATGAGGAATTGGAACACTGACATAATAGATTGCACGAAGTGTCTATGCTACGATGTGATATGATGACCATATTGCTGCACTATGTATCATCGGAGGTAAGAAGTCTGCCTTATTTTGATGGTTTAATTGATGTTGATAAATTTCTAGATGCATTTGAAAGGGAAGTGCCAGAGAAACATTGCTTCCAAGCCTTGGACTTGGCATTGCGCGCTACACCTGCAAGATGGTGGGGTACGCATAAAGACAATTTTGATGGATGGCGCGAACATAGAAGACTAATGAGGGTGTGGTTTGGTCGCCCAAAGGTATGATAGACAAATAAATATGTTGGGAGGAGTGATCTATGCGATCACTTATCAAAATGGACCGATGCTTATGGAGCAGAATCGCAGCTGGAGTGTGTGCATCTATTCTGTCACACCTTGGATGTAATACCAATGAATTGGTACTTGGAGACAGAGCTCTGCCACGACATGGATGAATGAGATATTTTGATACAGTGATTCTTGATGACATTCAACTTTGATGATGGATTCGAGTGCATTGATGAAGCGCTACAGGAAGTCAAAGCAATGATCTTTAGAATCCCACAGGATCCCTTGGATTTGATTCAACCAGATTGGACCACCCAGGTGCAACATGCGCTCGAGTGCTACAATGTGAGTGCTGAAGGAGAAGAGGAGGATCTGAGGAACATTAATATCCTAGAGACAAAAGTTCACTGTAAAGTTGAGGGGCTGTAGGTCGAGAATCCAGATATCACTACACTGCTGAAAACCTGACAAGTGAACATTGGGATAGAGATGGAGCTGAAGTTTGTGAAGATAGGGGACTACTGGGATGATGCTATGGTGGATAAGGTCGCTGAGTTGCTTCATAAGTACCAGGATTTGTTCCGTACAAAATTTTCGGCCCTGAAAGGGATAATAGGCTATTTAGGGGTGATGAAGATAACGTTGAAACTAGGTGTGAAGCCTGTGAAACAAAGGCCATATTGCCTCAATCCTAAGTACAAAGAAAGGGTCTACTTAGAATTGGACAAAATGTTTGCAGTAGGAATCATTGAACCAGTAGAGGAGTCTGGTGTAAGTCTTATGGTCGTTTAGGAAAAGAAGCAGAAGGATGAAATAAGGATATGTGTAGATCTTAGGAAACTAAATGATGCTTGTGTACATGATCCTTTTCCAACTCCATTCATTGATGAAGTGCTAGATAATGTAGGAGGACAGGAAGCATATTCATTCACTGATGGGTCCTCTAGGTACCATCAGGTCAAGATCACGCCGGAAGATAGGAGTAAGATGACATTTGCGACCGAGTGGGGATGCTTATAGTACACAATAATGACTTTTGGACTGAAGAGTATGTCGACAATATTTTTGCACGTAGTCATTGCGACGTTCAAAGCATGGAAAATTTTAGGGGCGAATTTTCGCCCTTAGGCAAAATTAAGGGGTTTTAAATTTTTAGTGGGTGAATATTTTGTATCATAGTAAATTTTTACAAATTGTCTCAAATTTATTTTATAAAAAAATTAGGTATGGAGGTTAGCCCACCTTATTTTAAGGGAGAGGGTAGGAAAGGTGAATTAGTCCTTGAAATTAGGAGTTACAACCTGCCATTCACCCTAGTTTTCAAGAATAGGTTTTATTTAAGTGAATCCTATGGGCCAAATACCATATTTATAAAAGAGGTATGGTAAATTAATAAAAATATAAATAAATGAGAGGTATGGTAAATAAATAAAGCATTTTTTATATTTACTCCATAAGTCACCTTAGATACATGCAAGGTTGTAAACAAATAAAAATATAAGTAAAGTGGAGGTATGGTAAATAAATAAAACGTCTTTTTATACTTACTCAAAAGGTATGGTAAATAAATAAAAATATAAATAAACTAGAGGTATGGTAAATAAATAAAACCTTTTTTTATATTTAGTCCATAACCCTCTTTCTATTTATGAAGGCTCAAAAAAGAGGTTTTATTTAAGAAAATCCTATGGGCCAAATACCATATTTGTAAAAGAGGTATGGTAAATTAATAAAAATAGGGATCAAATATCGTGATATGCAAACTAGCATAGAGTGAAAACATATTTGATCCCCTGAGAGGGATCAAATATCGTGATATGCAAACTAGCATAGAGTGAAAATATATTTGATCCCTCTCAGGGCTTGGTGGATCAAGAGTAAAAATGGATGTTGTAATCTAATATATGTTAAACATTTTAACTTGGTTAAAATAAAAAATAAAATAAAAATCAATTATTAATTTTATTAATTTTTATAAATTACTAATAGTAATTTTTAAGCTCCAGGTTTATGATAACCCATGGTATTGACCCATGGTAATACCATGGTACTCATGTGAGCATAGACTATTTAAAGGGGAAATTCTGTCATCTTAGATCCATCTTAATCCTAGGTCTACCAAGTGCTCAAAAGGATAAATAGATTTCATCCCTCTAAGAGTGGTAGATGTGGAGTTAAGATGGATATAGGTTGGTTTTTATGATAATGAAAATATTAAATGGACTTAGGAAATTATATTGTAAAAACATCTTAAGGTGAATGGTTAAAGCTACATTTAGTCACTTCACAAAATTTAGTAAAAAATACCAATATCTCCATTAATATTGGTTTTTCTGATTTAACAAAAAAAATTCAAAACAGTGAAACCTTATAACTCTTTCCGCATCACCCTCGTAGAAGATTTCCCACCATTTTTTAAACATTCTCAATATTGATGTTGGATTAGTTGTTTGAAAAATAACTTGGTTTGTACAACCTTTCATCTTCTGTGCTATTCCTAGTTTGTCCTAATGATTTGTAGGGGTTGGAGCCACTGCACCATATTTTCCTAAAAGGTGGAGATTTTTCACCAAAAAGGAAATTAATATACATGCTACAACACTGTTAAAAAATGCGAGACATATGAGGGTAGTGAATTATGCTAATAATCAATTTAGATTGGGAGAGTCGTAATTAAATTTTATTATTTAATTGAAGATTTCCAACTAAAATAATAATAAATCTACATTTATATATTCATATATTGATTGGAAGGCTTCTCACAATGGTCATTTCTTTCAATTAGATCCTTCAAGCCTTTTGGATACCTATTACATTCTTATATAATATAGTAGGGGCTTGCTACTTGTTGCCTATTGGGTAAACAAACTTGATGTGTTTTTTTTTTTTTTTTTTATCTCGCAGTTAGAGTCTATGGAATAAAAAAGAAATTTTATAACTTGAAAAAAGTGGTAGCTTGACAAAAGTTGTAGAGAAAATATTAATCTCTCCTACCTTGACAGAACTCATGGTCAATATCAACATCTACAAGAACTTTGTTGTGGAATATTATCAAAACTAATAGAAGGATATGAAAGAGTGTATTGTAAGAACCTTGACAAACACGACCACTGAAACTTGGAACATTGTTTGAAGAGAAAATTATGTTTCTTTTTTCCAAACATGTATGTTAGTATATGACAGTTTAATGAATATGTTTTCTTATTATCATATATGGTTTCATACTTTAACAAAACATTCACAAAGACTTCAGAATGTTTTATTATTCAGTAAAATATTTTCCAAGATCTTACAAGATTTTATAATTTAGTGAAAGATTCTCCATCACTGTACAAGATAATATAATTTGGTGAGAGATTCACCAAAAAAATTATATATACATATTATATTATTGATAAAATTGCCTCCCATTTTTCCTATGTATCGTGGGGATTAGCCCATTTATTATACATATAAATTTAGGGTGGTTCTTAAAATTTTCCCTGGTTCAAAGAGTTCATTAACAAGCTTTTGGAGGTATACTTTGACGATTGGACGATGTTTGGGCTGGTAAAATTCCATGTAGCTAGTTTTTGCTTGATGTTGGGAACATGCTGGAGGTATCAGATCACGCTAAACTTGAAGAAGTGTCTATTTTACATCCCTTTCAGAATCTTGTTGGGTCATGTAGTGTGTAGATAAGGGTTAATGGTGGATCTAGCTAAGATCGCAATTATAATCAATTTGGAGGTGCCAAGAAGTGTTAAAAAACTGCGCACAACACTGGGTCTTACTAGTTATTATTGAAAAGTCATTAAGAGTTATGCTTAGATTACCACGCTAATGGAGAAACTGTTGAAAAAGACGCTACTTTCTGTTGGAATGAGGAATGTCAGCAGAGCTTGGATGTGTTAAAGGAGAAAATGGTCACCGCACCAATCCTAGTCTTCCCAAATTGGAAGAAGGAATTTCACGTGCATGTGGATGCGTCATGTATTGCGCTGGGAGGAGTACTGACACAGGCTAATGAAGGAGAACTGAATCACCCAATAGCATTTGCAAGAAGGAAGTTGTCAAAGGCTGAAAAGAACTATTCAACGATGGAGCATGAAGGGTTGGCTATGGTGTATGCGCTCCAAAAGTTTAGGCATTACTTGCTAGGCATACACTTTAAGATGTATGCAAACCATTCTACATTAAAGTACCTGGTCAACAAGCCTGTGTTGGGGGGGAAAATATGCAGATGGCTGCTGTTGTTTCAAGAATATGATTTTGAAGTTATTGTGAAGCTAGGGCGATTAAATGCAGGATTAGATCATCTGTCATACATTGAAATAGGTGAGGTGCCCACTAATTTGGAGGAAGGACTGCCTGATGCACAATTCTTTGTGGTGGGTGTAGTAGATAATCATTTTGTAGACATCAACCACTTCCTGACTACGGGAACAGCTCCAAAGGTGTACACTAGTCAATAGAAGAAGGAATTGGTGGTGTGCATGGAAGATTTTTCTATTATTGCAGGTCACTTGTATAAGATGGGAGCGGATGAGATATTGCGAAACTATGTGCCTGAGTTTGAATGAAGCATCATCTTAGCCGAAGCTCATGGAGGGGTAGCGGGAGGCCATTATGCAGGAAAAGAAATAACACAGAAGATTTTACGCACTCAGTTGTGGTGGCCAATAGTGCATAAGGATTCAAAAGCATATTGTATGGCGTGCGATGCATGTTAGTGGATGGGCAGGCCATCATGGAGGGATGAGCTACCTCTGAATCCACAAGTGTCGTTGCAGCCGTTTGAAAAGTGGGCAATTGATTTTGTAGGACTGATTCAGCCTTTAGGAAAGAAGACGGGTGCACAGTATATCATCATCGTGACTGAGTATTTGACTATATGAGTAGAGGTGCAGCCTGTAAAGGATTGTACAAGGGCAAAAATAGGGAAGTTCCTATTTGAATATGTGCTGACTAGGTTTGGTTGCCTGAAGATTTTGATGAGTGATTACGGTACACATTTCTTTAATGAAACAATCAATCCACTGACTAAGGAATTCCAATTTTATCATCAAAAGAGTACGTCGTATCATCCTCAAGCTAATGGGATGGTTGAAGCGTTTAATAAGATATAGGAGAATGTGCTAACAAAGGTTTTCAATGCCCAAAGGAATGGTTGGGATGTGCGTCTACCAATGGTGTTATGGGCTTATAGAAATACTTGTAAGAAGCTGGCTGGACAGACCCCTTTTCGACTGGTTTATGGAGTAGAAGTTGTGATGCCAATGGAGTAACTTGTGCCTAGTTTACGGATAGCGGTGTTCATAGGTATGGTAGATCGTGGAGCCTTAGAGAGAGGATTGCACAGCTAATAGAACGAGAAAAAGATCGATTCTTGGCTGGATTCCATTAACAAGTTCAGAAGGAGCGCGAAAAGGCATGGCACAATCACCACATCAAATTGCACACCTTCAAGGTAAACGATTTAGTTTTATTATATGACAACAAGTTTGATAAATTTTGAGGAAAATTTCAGATGCATTAGTTGGGGCCATATGCAATCAAGGAGATTATCGATGGTGGAGCATTTTAGCTAGTGAAATTGAATGGAGATGGCAGTCGATTGAAGCCCTACATTGGGGATCTGACCAGATGAATATATGACAGTAGCACAATATTAGCACTCCAAGAAGCTGCAAGGAGGCACGGGACTATAAACTACACTGCCTAAGTTGTAGATCTGCGTGATGAGGGGCCTGCGCAAAATGGAAGGGTGTCACAGAGTTAGCAGACGCATGAAGGGAGCTGTGCTACACGATTAGAGACCGTGCAGCGTAGCCAAAAAGTGACCGTTACCGTCACTGTTCATGATTTGAAAGTGAGAAAATGGCTAAGAGGAGTAGGGAATGACATTTAAGGTTGAATTTAAGAGCGGGATCTTTGAACATCTGCTGCCAATCTAGCATTTATGAGCGGATTTTGGGGGGGAATGGTCGAATTTAAATTTGAATTTTCCTATAAATTACAGATGGTCGTCCAACAAGAGACACTTTGCATTCTGAGATTTTATGTTTTGTGTTGTCTGGTATGCATGAACCGTGCATTCTTTGAGAACTTTGTGGCTAGTTCTGTGTTTGACAGGTTACCTGAGGAAACCCAACAGCTCATTAACAGCTTCATGTCTGCACCCATGGAAACTGCAAGTGTTGGAGGGTCTATTGCCTCTAAGGGAGATGCCCCTAAGGTCATGTTACACAAAAAATTGTCACCATGACTTTCTACAGTTTGTGTGAGTCCATCAACACTCATACATACCTCCTTTGTAAGTCTTAAACCTCAACTCTTAATGTCAAGCCTTGAAAATGGGAGAAAGACCTTAAAAGTATCTCAAATCCTGGTTTCGCACTTTCTCCTAGCATTTCCTGCGGTGCCGCACCCAATGGTCATGTTTCCTATCAACCTAACTGCTCTGTCTATTGAGTAATGGGTGCGAACCCCTGTAAAAGTTAAAAAGGCGTGAGTTCATTCCTAAAAACTCATCTTGGGTCACTTCTAGACACTTCTAGAAGGAATATTATGCTGGCAAGTCTGCTACCTTGGTTCATCCATTCCATAACTAAGGGAGCTAACTCCATGATATGAGGTGCTTATCCCATTGAAGGAGGAACTTATCCCTTCAATGGTGGACCTGCAACTTCCTCCATTTGCATTATAAATTCATACATTGGGCTGGTTGTAGGAGGGGTTGAAAGCTGAAGATTCTTGAGGGTAAATGCTGCTGAAAACTAGGCTTCCTTTTTGAGCTTGTGAGAGGAGAGATCACATACCTTTCATGTCGTTTGGGAAGTGAGTGAGGCTTGTCAAAGTAGAGGAGACTCCTGCTGGACCCTGGAAAGAACTTGTGCAACATCAAGGCAAAGGTTGTAAGGTTCTTTTATTCATAAAGTTAATACAATCAAGTTTGTTTTTCTCAATGAACTGTCTCTAATGGTTTATTTTATGAGATCCTTTGATATTCATAATGAACATGTTTTGTATACACAGGTATGGCTTTGATGTGTGCTTGTTTGTGTATGCAGGTTATTAAATGAGAACTGCTTGAAGCTGTTGGGATAAAACTGCCTCAAACAAGCGTTGGACTGAGGTAGGGTCTGTTACACCTCTTAGTATTCATTAATGAATTGAAACATGTTTAGAGGAAAGTAGATTTTCTTGTGCTCTTTGTTTCTAGATATCATTAGATACTAGGGAGATCGGTCTTGTCTGCAAGAATGATTTATCCGGCCAACAAATTGGCGACTCTACTGGGGACTAGTTTGGTTTGGTTTTTGATTTCTTTTTGCTTTGACTTGAGGAACTTAAGTTTTTGTTTCTGATTTTGCCTTGATATATGTGAGTTTGGGTACTGGTTAGATCCTGGTTGGATATTTTTTTTTGAAATTTTGGAAGAGGACCACACCCTCTGAGTTAGTTACAGTGCGGACCTATCTGCACTGTTACAGTGTAACACAGAGCAACACCGCACCTGGTTCTACTAGATGCCTGCGAACCCCTGTTAAAATTTTGAAAAACCTAAGATCCATATACCCAGTTAGGTTTAGTTTTTGTCCATAGCTATTAGTATATGCCTAGACCTGCACTTGTCTTGACAAAAGTTCCTTGTGAGTTAGTTTTCATTAGCATTCTTGTTTGGAGTGATTTTCTAAGAAGTTTTGTCTGTTGGATTGGTTTTTGCTTGGTCTTTGTAGTAGCTCATAGATATGAAGCCTTAGAGCCTTAGATCACCCTGGTCTCTCTGGTCTTCTCGCTAAGTTTGACTAGCTTATGAAATCTATCCGTGAAGAAATCTAGATCCCATTTGTCTCTTTTGCAAAACTTTGATTGAACTTGATTAAAAGTTTCGAATTTCATTTTTCTATTAAAATATGATTGGATGTTTTTGATTAGTTTGTTGAGCTGAACAAATTGATCCTTAGTTAGCTGAAACACTAAGTTGAGCATCCTCAAAAACATTTCAAGTTTCTTTTCAATCCATTTTCATTTAGATCTCAAGATTAGATCATAGTTTTGAGTTTTTCGTAGAAATTATACAAGCTTGTTGAAAATTTGTTTTCAATAGTTTTCTAGAGTTTTTCTAGAAATCTTAAAAGCTCTCTTAGAGGAACTGCTTATTCTTGTAGTTGTTGATTGTTGAAAAGCAAAGGGATTTTCTGTGAGCGTGATTAATAGTCTCGTTTTTAAAAGTCCTTTGAAAAAGACAAAAAGTTTCCTTTTAGTTGTATGTTAAGAGAAAGATTTGATTTTCAAAGCATTGCATTTTTGACTCTTCCTTAACTAGAAATTCATTGAAAAGGAAAATGAATTGTTATCATCTTAGGTGCATTTTTTAGTGTTTTGGAGTTGAGTCTTCATACCATAAAGTTTCATCTCCGCACCCATTGACTTAAGGAACAAACAATAAAATTAACGCTTAATTAAAATCAATCTAGTAATCTTTTATTTTCTAGGGCTCTTTTCACCAACATAGCTTAGGCTAGTATCTTGGAGTAGGGAGTAATTAACTCTCCAAGGTAGTTTAAACAAACAAGTAGTCGATCTTGCGTTAGGGAGAAATTCCAATTGTTACATCTATGCTCTGGGAAAGCTCCTCTTAAAGGAGAAGCATGAGATCATATCCGAACCAGTGTGGGAATCAATCCTTCCTCATTGGGAACGATGCCAGATATTCACGTATTAAAAATGGTAAACCTCGGATTAACCATTGTCGAGGAGCCTTGGGTCACTTGTTGGTAAACCTTGGTTTATGTCAAGGATCCTTCAAGGGGATTGAGCTTGTTACTCTGCCCTTGTGTGCATATCGGATCGTAGACTGTTCCCCCAGGTATATTTGTTTCTGTTGGTAACCATAGTGACCATATTCTATAGGATTCTTCCTAAGGTGACGGTGGCGGGAAGATCCCACTGTAACTGGAGCAGACGTCGGCTAGACTCACTTGGATTTTCTGGGGGGTTCTCTTCACTCGAGACAGTTAAGTGGAGAAACTTGTGCCAGTATATTCATTAAGCA
>APFE031531230.1:96412-111604 GCA_000404065.3 Pinus taeda
TGGCACAACATGTTATTTTCAGCGCTTTGGGCGTACCGAACCTCAGTCAAAACATCAACAGGTTTTACTCCCTTTCAACTGGTTTACGGTTTAGAGGTAGTATTGCCCATTGAATGCGAAATCTCGTCATTGCAAATTGCCGTGCAATTATTACCAGCCACTTCCGAAGAGGAAAAACATTTATTGTACATAGCTCAATGAGATGAGAATCGACGTAATGCTGCATTAGCTGTCGAAACTCATGCCAAAAGGATCAAAGCTCAGTATGATCGGAATGTTACACCCCGCAATTTTTCGGAAGGAGACCTACTCTTACTTTACGATCAAGCAAACGATAAGCTAGGGGCTGGAAAATTTGTACCCATGTGGCATGGTCCGTATATTGTCAAGCGAAAGCTGGTAAAAGGGGCCTATGAGCTAGAAGATTTTGACGGTGTCTCTTTAGGTAAACCTAGGAATGGGCTTTATCTAAAGCAATATTATGCTTAAAAGATTAGTGTGGAGATTTTTTAGACTAGTTTCTTTCTAAGTTGGTGTGTTCTTAGATTAAAGATGCGTGTTTTACTTTAGAGAGTGTTTTTCATTATTAGTCCTGCTTGTCTTGATTTTACTCTTGATATTGCAGATGTCGACGCCTCTCCAAACATACATCGGTTTCGCTGATGGCGCTTGTCGTAGTACATGGAACATCTCTTCCGAAACCTGGGTTATCTATTCACCCTCTGACGAGTTAGTATATATGCACGGGGTAAGCCTCAGTCAAACAACGAACAACATTGTAGAATACAATGCAATGATTGAATTATTATCTGAATCCATCTCATTTGGAATTCGAAGTTTGGTTGTTAATTTAGATTCAGAACTCGTTGTATTACAGCTTAATCGAGTTTATGCCATTAGAAATCCAGTATTATTACGATTATTTTTGAGAGTCCGTCTCTTGGAACGAGAATTTGATTACATAGAATATCAGCACATTCCAAGATATTTAAATACATTAGCAGATGCAATTGTTCTGCGAATGTTAAATAGACTTTTGATTAAATCAAGGTAAATTAAAACTTTCATAACATGTTTTGCAAGATAACCATAATATATTTATAGGCATAGCTTAAGAGTTGTCAAATATACATGTCTCGATCATAGGTTGAAAAACACCTTTTGATCGGCAAAATGATAGTATCAAAAGTCCAAAAATGAGTCTACAAGGAAATCATCCTATCACTGGTGATGATCCTGATAAGACACCACTGCTTGGGCCACCCTACAAAGGAACCTCCTAAAAGGTCCTGGGACCCCAATCACGTAGCGCTGAAGCCAAAGAGGAATGTCATCTATGCTGGTCTTGGGAATATCTGCGGTCAAGCGCTCTAGATGGCTCTCCAACTCGGCCAAGGTCTTTGCTGATTGGTCCTGTGGGGCCGGTGCTGCGGCCGCTGGTTGTCTTCGATCATAGGGCTGGAGAGCAGCTGGTCGCCGTGGACCCACATCCGCATTTAAAACTTTTTACTATTAGTTTTGGGACGATTTTAAAAATAAAAAAAATATATACATAATTAAAAATGTTGAAAACAATTTTACCTCTATCATCCCATTGCTCTCTTGGTGGAAGAGCCATGTCGGGATTGCCACGATAATCCATCCCAGCGTATGGAAAATCCTGAATAATAAAGAGTTGGTTCTCTAACCAACGGAAATACTCTGGTGTGAATCGAACAACCTCGGTACCCTCCTCAGGATGGCGGGCCATAACTGCAACCCATCGCATAACCCGAGGATCTCGGGGAATTCTAGCCTCAACAGTGAGTTGCTGTGTAACTAGCATCGATACCCTCTCTAGGGCAAAGCTGAAAACTAAATAACCATATCCAAATTTCTTTAGCTTCCCATTCTTCTCCCTAGTCAATTGGCCCTTCACATTGGCCAATACAGCATCGCACCAGTTGAAGATGGTGCGTCGGAAGCAGTCTACTGCCATGCGCATCTGGGAACCTGTAGCTAGATGCAATGCTGTGCTCTCGTAGAGTCTGGTAACAGTAAAAACAATCACCTTCAATTCAGGGCGGGAGATGGTTTTCACATCTATCCGTTTGTCCGGATTCTGGTTATTACAGAACTCTAGTCGGAGACTAGCGACAGATTGACCACCTGCCGTAGATCCGAATAGAGATAACTCCGTGCCTCTCTTGGGCAAGCCAGTCAAAAAGTATATGTCATCCGGCTCGATTTTGAGCCGGTTGCCACCAATAATGAAGCACTGGTCTTGTATGCTCCACCTGTTCACCAGCCATTGTAGAAAGTCTACCTGTGCCCTCATGCTAGGTATGGTCCAAAATTTGAATAGCCTGCATGCTCTCAATGCCTGTAACGAAGGTGGATGGAGTAATGCAGCTTGATCCACGTCCTCGTGCTCTCTTTCCTGCCAAACAAGCATCTTGTGTACCTACATTGCAAAATAGGTGGATTAGAATTCTCATTCCAAAATTCTATGGGGCAAAAATGAAGAAACTAGGGTTCAAAATCTGCATTTTGTGGGGTTCACACCCATCCCTTTAGAGACAGTGCGTAGGTGCGCACTTCTCCTTAAGGATAGGTGCGGCACCCCGACTTTTTTATGTGCACAAAAAAAACGGGGTGCGCAGAGGCCACATGGCACCCCTACGCAACTACCGCGGGCGGATTTTTCCCCTAATTCTCCTCTAAAAATTAATTTCTAAACCCTAAAACAAAATTTCAAACGGATGAAATGCAAGTCAGGGACAATGTGGATTACCTGGAGAAGACGGTTCTTGATTTCAGCGGTCGGATTTTTCGCAATCTCCACAGGAAGTTTTCTACCAAAAGCTCTTACTTTTTACTCCAAAGGCAAACGGTAAAAATGAACTTGTAAAAGCCCTTTTTATAAGATTTTTTGAATAAATAAATTAAATTTATTTATTTTTTACTTTGAAAAGGTCATTTTTGGTGCATTTTTATTATTTTTAAACAGATATGAGTAATGTTTGCAGTTTTTGTGTAGAATATTGGGTATTCAGGTGAAATTGGTCATTTTCGACAAAAAACACATAGGAGTCCTCTTTAAGCTCTTTTCTGACTCGTAAAGTATGAAAAGATTGCCGATTTTTTCTTTTTAGACTCGTTAAAACGGAATTAAAGAGACGGTCCTTTTACAGCTCTTTTCCGACCGTATAAACATGAAAAGATTGCCAAAATTTTGTCGTTTCAAGTTCGATATTGGTAATAAAACGACGTGTTTTCGATCGCTTTTTTACTTTTTCAGCTTGAAGGCACTAATTATGAAAAATACTCCTTGGTCATAATGATCAAGCGGTTCTCTCAAGTATTATTTTATACTTTTTCGGGCTTGAGAGACACAAATTTACGAAAAATGACAACCATGGAGTTTTCTTAAGTTTTTCTTCTGACTCCCTAAAATTGAAAAACGCCGAGCTTCTCCTATACTGGACTCGTTAAAATTTCACTGTAAAGGACATGTTCAATTACAAACAGGAACAGACCACTCCTTCTTAGGGTTCGAATCTAAACTAAGTTGGACTCATCCAAAGGATGAGCTTATAACAAAGCAAATGTTATCCTCCTCAAGCTTGTCAAAAATAAAGAGGTACTCGCCAGAAATGGTGGCGGAAAAGAGAGAAAAATGAACCTGTTTGTCATACTTTGTGTTTAAAAAACTTTCCATCACTCTTGAACACGACACTTTTATCCACCTGGGTTGGAAAATCCTTTACCTAACAGTTAATCAAGCCACATTGAAAGTCTTCAACCGGTTTCCGGGTATTAACTTTGGGTGAACTGTCACCAAGCCATCTGCAGTGTCGTTATGTGTTCAAGAGGTTTGTACAAATAAACCATTCACCTGCAAAATATTTTTCATCCATCATTGATCATCCCTGAGTTAGTTCTTGCCAAATATATTTCTTCAGACTTGATCTATGATTTCGTGTTATGGGCTTGCCTATGACGGATCGCTTTCTATCAACTCCAACTTATTATCTAGAAAGATGATCTAGAAATCGTCAGTACCTTGGAATCTGCATACCTCAATGGCAGGTTTCTCGCCTTCGACGACAGGTTGCATCATTGACCTTCAATCAAAGGATTCTGTGACGTGTTCGACATCGACTCATTCATTCACATTTCATGGATTGTACTGAGTACTTTGAGGGCCATTGACATTACTGGTGGTTCCTCTCACACTTGTTAACAATTTACATCATTGACTGGTAATCAAGTGGTTTCTACCATGTTCGACTCCGACAAATTCATTCACATGGATAGAATCATACTGGTTCTGGAAGTAGAAATGAAGACCCTGGATCTAGTTTCCACCATCCAGGCTATGAGGAATTTTGTTATCATTATCTAGTGGACTATTCATAAACAGATGGCTGCGACCATACTGTGTCCATATGTTCCTACTTGTGATGTAATACAAAATCATTCCTATATCAGAGCAGTTTTGGATAGTTCTTAGTCAGTTTTGATCTAAGCATGGGAATGCCTACCTTAGCGATGATATTTTCACATATATGTATTTTGTGTTGAATGTTTTTACAGGTTCCAACCGGGGTATCCACAGGAAGATCCTTGAAATGATAAAGTCCTTCACTCTTCTTAGATGATCAAAAAACCATCCTCATCTACTACAGACTTCGCACTTTAGGGGGCAATCTGTTACACAAAAAATTGTCACCGTGACTATCTACAGTTTGTGTGAGTCCATCAACACTCATACATACCTCCTTTGCAAGTCTTAAGCCTCATCCCTTCATGTCAAGCCCTAAAAACGAGAGAAAGGCCTTAAAAATATCTTAAATCCTGGTTTCGCACTTTCTCCTAGCATTGCCTGCGGTGCCGCACCCAATGGTCATGTTTCTTGCAAACCTGACCACTCTGTCTATTGAGTAATGGGTGCGAACCCCTGTAAAAGTTAAAAAGGCGTGAGTTAATTCTTAAAAACTCATCTTGGGTCACTTCTAGACACTTCTAGAAGGAATATTGCACTGGCAAGTCCGCTCAACCTTGGTTGATCCATTCCATAACTAAGGGAGCTAACTCCATGATATGAGGTGCTTATCCCATTCAAGGAGGAACTTATCCCTTCAATGGTGGACCTGCAACTTCCTCCATTTGCACTATAAATTCATACATTGGGCTGGTTGTAGAGGAGGTTGAAAGCTGAAGATTCTTGAGGGTAAATGTTGCTGAAAACTAGGCTTCCTTTTTGAACTTGTGAGAGGAGAGATCACATACCTTTCATGTCATTTGGGAAGTGAGTGAGGCTTGTCAAAGTAGAGGAGACTCCTGCTGGACCCTGGAAAAAACTTGTGCAACATCAAGGCAAAGGTTGTAAGGTTCTTTTATCCATAAAGTTAATACAATCAAGTTTGTTTTTCTTAATGAACTGTCTCTAATGGTTTATTTTATGAGCTCCTTGATCTTCATAATGAACATGTTTTATTATACGTAGGTATGATTTGATGTGTGTTTGTTTGTGTATGCAGGTTATTAAAAGGGAACTGCTTGAAGCTGTTGGGATTAAACTGCTACAAACAAGCGTTGGACTGAGGTAGGGTCTGATACACCTCTTAGTATTCATTTATGAATTGAAACATGTTTAGAGAAAAGTAGATTTGCTTGTGATCTTTGTTTCTAGATATCATTCGATACTAGGGATATCGGTCTTGTCCGAAAGAATGATTTATCTGGCCAACATGGAAAAGTGGATTATTTTTTCTATTGCAAGTCTCATGGATCTTCGCAATTTCTCTAAAAACGCTCCCTAAAGTTGTTGTATAATTTGATTATTGGAGTCATTGGATTGATTTTTGTAATGCAAATAGCAAGAATATATATACATTCTTCCACTATATCCCTTGTATTTTTGTTAAAAAAATCCTCCTTTGATTAACTTCCAGCACCACTCTAGTTGAATTGAGGACAAAAATCATCATTTACATCCTTCATAACTTTTATCTTCATACTAGAACATTACGTTCTGTCACTGCGGATTCATACACAACATTAAAAAATGCAAAATCAAGTGTTTAAACATGTTAGTGATTAATTTTAAGAAATTTGGATCTAGTAAAAAGTAAAAAAAAGGGGTGATAGGAGGGGAGGGATTTTACTCAATCATAAAGGATATATAGTTGTCAAATATTCATAGGGTTTTGGAAGAAAATATAACAACCAACAGAGATGTATGGACTTTATCTTGGTCTCTCAATTGCTCAAGCCAAGGGCATATTGGATCTAACTATTCTTAGCAATTCTATAATAACGATCCAACATTTGATCCAAGGATACTCTCCTAAAGATAACTCTCTCCATATTCTCCTTCAAATAATTCACAATACTCTTCACCACTTTCACTCTAAATCTTATTTTCATATTTTAAGAGTCCACAATGTGAAAGAAAACCTCCAGGCTATCCTCGCTTGCCTTCTAGAGGAAAGCCAATATGATGTCAATGATCTCCCCATCCCATAAGTTTTTATGTTTCCCTTGACTATTAAATACCCTATCAATGAAGTTTCAATGCATTTTGATATAGTTACCCTCCATCCCATGGTCTCCAGTTCATGCCCCCTCACATGGCACATACTAACAAAGGAAGGCACGCAAGGGGGTTGGATTTAACTTCCCACGATTCAATGATCTTGGATCTGTGTCTGGTGCATGCAATTTCTCCTCCTCTGTGCCTCACAATGGCTCATTTGTGTTTGAATGTACATAAGTGTAATGGTGAATTGATGGTCCTAACATAGTAACTGGATGCTATGGCGGATAAATTGGGCACTTGGGGGGAATACCTCATTCCATTATGAAAAGGTTAGTTGATCATTATAGTCTTATTTCTCTTTGGCTTTCTTTGAATTCTGTCGACTTTCCTCCGGGAAACACTGTGGCATCTCGTCACTTGGGCAAGGAGAAGCTCTGCAATGAGCTTCTCTTAATTCAGAGTGCCACTTTTTCCGCGTGGGCATAACTACAGGTGCATGCACTTTGATTATTGGGTGGTCTAGGGAAATCCATCTTCGATTTAGAGGTGGGCCAAATTTATCCAAGGTCATTTATGGTCTCTCGTCACACTGACTTCGTCAAGGAATTATCGACTTGCTTATTTCACAATAAGTATCTCTCTGCGGGTTAATTTTTTTCCTCAGATTTGTTCATTCTAAAAGTGATTTGTTAATTTGGTTTTAAAGTGCATATTCCTTCTTAGTATTTTTTATCTTGGTTGGAATGTGGAGAACCCAATTGAAACATCCATTAGTAAATTGGTTAGTGAGGTCTTTCCCTGGTATTTATCCTTTGACTTTTAGTAGTGTGCAATATGCCCTTAGTCGATCTCGGCTGGGTTTCCATACCCAAGTGTTCTGGTTCCTGTATCCTAGCCTCCCCTTTGACTGCTCTTCTTCCATCCCCCAATCCATGTATTCCATGATGTATTCAACAACCATGCCGACCAATTCCAGTACCTCAAATACTTTTGATAGTAGTCTCCGCAACAACTTTAAGTTGACTCATTATGCTCTGTGATTGGAAAAATGGGAGCTTACTATTGAACTTAGGAAACATAATTCCTAATTAACTTATGTGCTTGATGGACTCCATAATTTGCAAACCAAGCTAGATCGACTTGAAGACGAGTTTGATGCTCTCAAAGGCTAATTTAAGGGGCTCCAATCTAGTGACACATGTCTAGCATCTCCTAGCACTTAAATCCAGTATTGTCAGGGAGTCAGAGACAAATGTATATCGACCTGTGGTGGAGGTGGATGATTTTCAGAGTTAGTGGGAAGTTTCTTCAAGTGTCTCTTTCTTTTGCTTCAATTTTGTCGAATTTATGTAAAGCTTTATAGTGTCTGTAATAGTTTTGTTTCTGTATCTAGTTGGGATCGTGATAAGAAGGCTACCTTCAGAAGATCTTATAAATTTGAGAAAATTCCGTGTAACTCCGGGGTACTTTGCTGCAAATTTAATCACAAGTTATTCATTATTGTGTAAAAAAAAAAAAAAACTTCATTTTATTACATTTTGATTCAACTAATTCCTCTATTTGAAACATTTCCATAAAACTTTTACGTTCTTTTGCACTATGATTGTGAATAATCTTATCAAGTTTTTTCAAGTTTTTATTCCATATAACTTGCTTTAACCAATGTACATTATTATTTTAAATTTAGAAATAATTCTAAGATATTAAATTTTAATAAAACTTAAAGAACTTGCTTTATTCTCTTATTGCAATGAGAAACCATCATACTATCACTACAATAACTTGTTTTCCTTGAACTTATATTGCTTGTCCTCTTAGAAAAACAAAAGCATGAGATATATCAATTATGATTTTTTTTTTACAAGAAAGTGGTGCACATAATAAAAAACTATGCATTGGTGTTATATATGTGGGTGCACTTGTATACAATTGTAGTGCTACTACAAATTCGAAACATTATTTACATTGTATTATATTGCAGTGGTGATTTATATAGTAAGAGACATATTAGTGCCTTATCACTATTTACTGCCCCTTGCCAAACTTGTGAACAAATTTAAGAAACATTTCCAATATTACAAAATAATGGTACTTTTATTTTTTTACTAAGCTATGATATTGAAATGAACGTATGCATGGAGAACAATTCATGTGCATTGGGGAACAATTCATTCTCAGATATTAAATTTTAATAGAACTTAAGGAGCTTGTCTTATTCTCTTATTGGTATGAGCTATCATCATGCTCATTGCAATAAATTGTTTTCATTGAACTTCTATCCTCATATTCTTAAAAAAAAAAAAAAAAATCCAAAAATCCAAAAATCGTCAAATGTGTAAATTGTGATTTTTTTTTAAATGATGCACATAATAAAAACCTATGCATTGGTGTTATATGCTTGTATACACACTAGTACCATACAATTATAGTGCTACTACAAATTCAAAACATTGTTTACAAATAAATATATTCCAGTGGCTCTTTCTGTTGAAAAGTGGGCAACAAGAAATGATAAATTTAGAATGTGCTAAAAATAGAATGTATAAAAATAGCATGTATAAAAATAGCAGTTTGGCTAGTGAGGTCATTGGCCACCTTGGGTGAGAGGTGAAACTGTTAAAAATAGAAAGTTTTAAAAATGGCATTTCTGGGTCCCTTCCTATTTATAGCAGTCCCTAGTCTCTTTATAGGAAGTAAAATTAATCTTGGTCTTAACAACAATTGGAAATATTAATTAGTTAATTCAGTTGAGTTAATTAGTTAAGGAAATTCGAATTTGAAGTCTTTGTGAGCATGCACATGAGTTGTCCCACTGATTGAGGAATTTATCCTTAATTTCCTCCACTGATTGAGGGAATAAGTATGAATTCTATAATGAGAGAATCAGATGAGTTAGTTCTTACTAGTCAAGTCCAGTTAGATTATTTTAACAAGTTGTTAAAATAATAAAATATAGTTTGTTAATGCTTGCATGCATGTGACAACTATTATTTTAGATAACTGAGGATTCACTCATGGATAACTGTTGCATGTCAGTTCTGTCAGAGACCCAGTTGAGATCAGATGAGGGACAATGTACTATTAGATGCTTGGATCTTCCCATGGAATATTCCTTGCATGCATGAGGAACTAGTGTCCTCAAGGATTGCGTAGTTGGACCTATGGTTGACAACAGGTATGATTTGGGGCCAATGCTCATATGTTATGAATTGGACCCCGATCAAAATTGCGCAAGGAAATAGGGGATTGATGGATGGTTGCCTACATATCAAGGCATAGTGAGTCTATCATCATCATCTTTTGATTGCAGGAAGTACAAGATAGCTCTTGAGCTGATATTTTTTGTAAACAAAAGAGGATTTCCACTTGATTGATAATACAATGTTGGGGGTTTTATGCTGGTGCTTTCCCCAGTGATATATCTGTGTTATGTGTGATTATTTCTCTTGCTCAATTATATGTGTTTATGGTTGATGTTTCTCATGAAATCGATTTTGCTTTCGCTTAATGTTTTGTAGAAGTAGATCATGTGTTTCGCTTTAGTACATTGCATTACCAGTTTGATCTACAGGTGAAATTTCTATATGGTATCAAAGCACAATTAATCAAGGAAGGAACAATATACAAGTAAGAGAAATAAATTCAAAATTTATTATTTGGGATATAGATATCTAGTTCTCATCATAGTTCAAATTTCATCCAGATGGCCTTCACTGGGTTGAGGCTTGAGTATGCCCTTGATGGTAGCTCAAACTACATAGCTTGGAAGGATCGCATGGAGGCAGTATTGGAAGATAATGGCATTAAGGACTTCATTGATCAAGATGTCGCCAAGCCTACTAATGCTACTCAGGGTGCAGACTGGAAGAAGAATATGGATAGAGCTAGGAGAATCATCCTAGAGGGAGTTCGAGATCACATAGTCTCGAACCTCCATGGGAAGAAGACTCCATTTGCAATGTGGAAAACATTGAAAGATTTATATCAAAATAGCAGTGATCAGAGGAAGCTGGCACTGAAGGACAAGCTTTGAAAGATCAAGTGTGAAAAGGGCGATACGATCAATACATTCCTGAACAAGCTCACCAACTACAGAGATGAGCTTGCAAGCGTAGGGATCACTACTGCTGATGATGATATGGTGAGTCTAGCACTCCTTGGCCTTCCTAAGAGCTGGCATAGCTACCAAGACTCAGTGAAAGGAAGGGACAAACTGCCAAATTGGGAATGACTGTGGTCAGATTTGATGTAGGAGGAGATCAGACGAAACACCAGAGATGGAGCTTCTTCATAAAAGAATGATGATGAAGAGAACTTGGCTTTAGCATCTAAAGCTAAGAAAGGGAAAGGGAAAGCATCCCAATCCAAGTGTTCTCAAGGAGGGAAGAAGTTTGACAAATCGAAGGTGAGATGCTATTGGGTCCCTATAATACTAGTGATTACCCCATTAATATGGTAGCTGTACCCCTTATTAATATTGTTGTGCCCCTATTATCACCATATTGTTATTATTGTGCCCCATAGAATCCCTCTAGTGTTATTTTTGTGGCTTTATATTATTATTGTTAGGTCAGCTGGGTTATATTATTACTCCTTAGACTCCTATATATAGAAAGGAGGTTTTGTCATTTGAATCATCGAAGAATTGTTCATTTATGTAATGTAAAGGAGGTTTCCCCCTTGAAGAGGCTGAATTCTAAGGCGTTGATCTATCTTTTCTATCTGTTTCTTGAGCTGGTTACATAACATTTGGTATCAGAGCTTTGGATTCTAGGGTTTCGCTGCTCCAAACAGGTCATCGTGGAATTTTCGCTATAACTTTGTTTTTGCGACGTTTCAGAACTTGAAAAAAAATCCCCTTTGAGAAGACATCGCACTGTAGCTCGGATCCGAATTTCAGAGCTTTTCGCGCTAAATTTGCGGAGATATGATCTGAGGAAGTTGGTATTTTTGCAAACTCCTGAATTACATTCAAAACAGGTGACTTGGGGAAAATCGTCATAACTTTTTCTCTGAGCATCGGATTGAAATTTCGTAAAAAGGTACAGAAAGAGGACAGGCTGTAGTTTATTCTATATAGCTTTTAGAGCCAAAGGTCGAAACAATGACTCGTGGCATGTCGTACAAGTTCGCTCTATTGAACTAGTCTATAATCAGGTCACTGTGGGAGATTTGGCATAACTCTTCCCTCGAGAATCCAATTTGGATCATACTGGTGGCATTGGAAAGAGGATGCAGAGGGCTACTGGAGGTCGCAATTTCAGAACTAGATGATCCAAAATTACAGAGATACATCAGATTCAATGTTGAGCTCCTACAAAGTGAAAAAAGGTGTGTAGTTTTTTTTTAAATTTTTGCATAAGCTTGGTTTCAAAAATTAGTTTGAAGGAATTAAAAGGGCATAGTAAAGCATTATTATCGGTAATTGATGTCTCGAGGAAAGAAAATGCAAACACCTAGTAGGAAACTTGAAAGCTCTAGCATGACTCATGAAGAAGAGGAAGAAATGCAACATGATATATCAAAATTACGAGACCAAGTGCAACAAGTGTCACTTGCACAAAAATAAACAGAATCTAATATGGATGTCTTGAATAAATATATAGAAGCTAAGATGGATGGTTTAAAGACAAGCATGGAAGATTTGAAGATGGGCATGGAAGATTTGAAGACAGATTTGAAGACAAATTTAACAAAGTTTCTACAAGAAATACTTACTAACGGTGAAAGGGTAGTAAAGGAAACTCATGATGAGAACAAAAGAAATGTTAACCATGATTTCATAGAATCTGATGTCATATCAAAGACCCACCATATTCCAAAAATCGATATGAGGAAGTTTGATGGCAAGGATCCCGCAACATGGATATTACAGATGGAGCAATTTTTCGATCTTAATAATGTGAAAAACACATAAAAGGTACGTATGGCAACTTTATATTTGGAACCAAATCAGTTTGTATGGTATCAATGTCTTTGGTCTCGTAAACAATTTATCACTTGGGCAATTTTTACAGAAGAATTGGCAGCAACTTATGAGGATACAAAAAGAAACACCTTTTTTAGCCAATTGATAAGTCTCAAACAAAAGGGTTAAATAATGGAGCACATTGAGGAGTTCCAAAAATTGAACATAAGGGTAAAAGATATTCCAAAAGAGCATAGGATTTATGTGTTCATAGGGTCTTTAAAGGATAATATCCAACATGATGATCACCTTTGGGAACATGATTCATTAGAGAAGGCATTCAGGTTAGCAAGAAAAATGGAAAGCAAAATTATGGCAACGAGGAAGCATACCAATCACAACTATAAAGATGGAAGTGTTGTTGCCCCTAGTCTTCCATAACCTATAAGGCTGACACCATTACAATTGGAAGAAAAAAGAGCAAAATGGCTTTGTTACAGTTGTGATAGAAAATACACTAAACGTCATAAGTGTGCTGAGAATAAATTATTCTACATAGATTGTGAAGAGGAAGAAGAAAAGGAGAAAGAAAGGACAAAAGAAGAGGATATACTCCAAGAAAAAAGCCTAGATAAAGAAGAAATGAATCCAACCATATCCTGTAATTCATTCGCGGGAATTACCACTCCTCAAACCATCAAGATAGAAGGACAAATCAAGAAGAAAAAGGTAATAGTGTTGATTGATTCAGGAAGTACCCACAATTTTATTCATTGTAAGGTAGAAAAATAATTGAATTGCTTCTTATATCCAACACTAGAGTGTCAAGTGATGGTTTCAAATGGAGGAACAATAAATTGCTCTGGAAAGTGCCATAATATCAAGATATCCATGGGAGAATATGTATTGACTAGCCCAATGCTTTTCCATTCCAATGGGAGGTGCTGATGTTGTATTAGGAGTCCAATGGTTACAATCCTTGGGAACAATAGCTTTTAATTTTCAAGAAATTTTCATGAAATTTTTTGTGGAAGGAAAGGAAATTGAATTAAGGGGTATTGCAGGGAAATTGGTAAAGATAATTAGCTCTAACGGTATGAAAAAGCTTCTAAAAATGGAACAAAGAGGTGTAATTGCACAATTATGTTCGCTAGATGTTTCCACATTGGAATCATCTATTTCTCCAGATCTCCAAAAAGTCTTGGACAATCATTGCAAGGTATTTGAGACTCCCAAAGGTCTCCCACATATTCGTGATCATGATCATGCTATTCATCTGATTCCAGTAAGTGTTCCTCGAAACATCAGGCCGTGCAGATATCCCTATGCCCAAAAGAGTGAAATTGAACGTATGGTTGCAGAAATGCTAGAGGCCAGTATAATTCAACTAAGTCAAAGTTCTTTCTCTACTCCAGTAGTATTTGTGCACAAGAAGGATGGATCATGGCGCATGTGTCCGGATTATAGGGACCTCAACAAGCTCACTATTAAAGATAAGTTTCCCATTCCTGTCATTGATGAATTACCGGATGAATTGCATGGATCAATTTACTTCACCAAGTTGGACCTTCGTTCAGGATATCATCAAATCAGAATGAAGATTGAAGACATTATAAAAAGAGAATTTAGAACTCATGAGGGTCATTATGAATTTTTGGTCATGCCTTTTGGCCTTACCAATGCACCTTCAACATTTCAAGGTTCGATGAATTGAATTTTCGAACATTCCTTAGAAAATTTGTGTTAGGATTTTTTGATGACATACTAATCTACAACAAGTCTTGGAAGGATCATGTTGAAGATGTTGATAGGGTGCTAAAACTATTGGAGGAGGAACAATTATATGCAAAAAGATCCAAATGTTTCTTTGGAGTACAAGAGGTGGAATATATGGGTCATATTGTATCCCATGAAGGAGTTAAGGTAGAACCTAGAAAAATTAAAGCCATTAAGGAATGGAAAATCCACACATCCATAAAGAATTTGCAAGGATTTCTCGGGTTGACAAGGTATTATGGCAAGATTGTTAAGAATTATGGGAGAATAGCAGCACCTCTAACAATATTATTGAAGAAGGATGCATTATCATGGACTCTAGAAGCAGCAAAGGCCTTCGAACATCTTAAAGAGGCAATGTTCCAAGCACCGATATTAGCTACACCGGACTTCACAAAAACCTTTATTGTGGAATGTGATGCTTCAGGAAATGGAATTGGTCTTGTTTTAATGCAAGATGAAAGACCCATTGCTTTTGAAACTCGTCCAATCAAGGGAAAGTTTTTACACAAAGCCATTTATGAGAAGCAAATGTTGGCAATACGCCATGAACTTAAGAAATGGTGACCCTACCTAATGGGAAGACACTTCAAGGTAAAAATGGATCACAATAGCCTTAAATACTTTTTAGAACAAATATTATCCTCTAAATAGCAACAAAAGTGGGTCACAAAGATGTTGGGTTATGACTTTGAAATCATCTACAAAAAAGGGAAGCAAAATGTTGTGGCAGATGCACTCTTAAGAAAGGACGAGGATGTGGAAGTATTGTTGTGTGCCATTTCTATTATCCAACTAGATTGGATAAATGAAGCAAGGGAGGAATGGAAGAATGACGAAGAAGTGTGGGCACTTATTAGAAAGTTACAGCAAGATTCCAGTACGTCTGATACATTTAGCTGGAAAAATGATTCGTTATGGTACAAAGATCGCTTATACCTCTGTAAGAATTCCCAGCTAAAACAAAAGATTATTATGGAAT